>VZRV01003632.1:906925-934332 GCA_013398115.1 Falcunculus frontatus | reverse complement strand
TCCTTCCTTCCTTCCTTCCTTCCTTCCTTCCTTCCTTCCTTCCTTCCTTTCCTCCCTCCTTCCCTCCCTCCCTCCTGACACGATGGGGTGCTCAGTGCCAATGTGCTGGAGGAGATCAACATAGACTAAAATAAAATGGAAGAATGAAAAAGAAAAGAGGAAATCTATCCACACTGACAGGCACAGAGCAAAAACAGGTTTGCAGCTGATGGAAGGTCACTGGTCCTTTTACTATTGCATCCAAACATGCAAATAATCTCTCCTGAAGATGGGAAAAAGTAATTTAAGCAGTTTTTTCTGTGTTTTCTGTGCTTCCACATGAAGCAATTTTTTGCTTTGCATCAGTAAGGTGCAAGTGCTGAGTGTTCTGTGCTGAAGGAGTGGTGAAGGAACTCACAGCAACCACAAATTCATGACAAAATGTCAGTCTGCAACCTAGAATAAATCAAAGGCAAAGTAAACAAAGGAAAAAAGTGGCAAAGATCTTGGAAGTGCCACTGTGATTATTTAAAAGGAGATAAAAAGTAGAGTTCAGTTCAAGAATGAAAGAATTTAGCTTTAAAAGAGTATTTGCTTCCTGAATGCATCTAGAAACAAAATAGAACAAACCTGTGGTAAGCTACCCAGAGCTCCTGGTCAGACCATGTGAGCAACAAGAGCAGGGGTTAAAAGGTGCATTGGATTTGTGTGGCCACGCTTTGGTACTCGGGGGACAACAGGGGTGGCTTCTGTGGGAAGCTGCTGGAAGCTTCTCCCATGTCCATGGACCCAATTCCAGCCAGATCCAAGGCAGACCCACTGCTGGACAAGGCTGAGCCCTTGAGAGATGGTGGTGGTGCCTCTGGGATAGTGTGTGTAAGAGGTGGGGAAAAACTGCACAAGTGCAGTGAGAAGACGTGAGAGGAGCAGCCCTGCAGCCCCCAGGGCAGTGCAGGAGGGGCAGGAGCTGCTCCAGGTGCCAGAGTTGAGGTTCCTCCAGCCCCTGGTGCAGTCCATGGAGGGGCAGCTGTGTCCCTGCAGCCCAGGGAGCTCCCTGAGGAGCACAGATCCACCTGCAGCACATGGGAAGCCCGTGCTGGAGCAGGGTCCTGCAGGACCTGTGGATGCGTGGAGGGAGGAGCCCACCCTGGAGCAGATTTGCTGGCAGGATTTGTGACCCCGTGGGAGACTCATGCTGGAGCAGCCCGTCCCTGAAGGATGCACCCAGTGGGAAGGGGCCCACTCTGAGGCAGTTCCTGAAGGTCTGAACCCCATGTGAAGGACCCATGTTGGAGAAGTTCATGAAGAACTGTGGGATAAACCCCAGGCTGGAGCGGGGGAAGAGTGCGAAGAGTCCTCCCCTGAGGAGGAAAGAGCTGCAGAGACAACGTGTGATGGACTGACTGCAACCCCTGCAGGCTGGGAGAAGGAGAAGAACACACAAGGTCATTTTGTACCTTGAAAAATCACATTTTTGGTGACTTTACTGTTATTTACCCATTGCTATTGTTTTGGCTGATGCTGTGTGGAGTTGGTGCCAGTGACTGTGAGCACGTAAGGATAGATGCCTAGGCAGAATAATCCTCCAAAAACTGAGATGCAATTATCTCTACCATAATCAGAGCTTTTGTGTAAACCTTACTCTTCCCTGAACAAAAAGAGATTGGTTAAACATCAGCAAAGGCACATGTAGTGAAGGAAAACACGAAGCATGTAATTAAATCTGACAGGATGTGAAACTAAAAGCTTCCACCGTACACTGTTAATAAGGAGATGTTTAAATGAACAGTCAGGTGTGGTGAGGAGCTGAGAAGTGATGCAGCAAATGAGAAAAAGGCCTGCAAGGTGGGAGAGAAACTCAGTGCAATTCTCGAGAACAAGGAAAAGACCTGAGGGACCTTCCCCGTGTATTCCAGAAGAATCTGGATCAAACAGTGCAGCAGCTCAGAAACTCCTCTTCTGCATTATTATGGTATTTCAGAAATGCCAGGGAAGCCAAGTGATGAACAGAATTATGGCCAGTTCTGGGCAAAAGCAGGTCTGGAGCTTACACGGCCAACTATCTGCACTGAATTAATTATAATATGAATTAATTATATTGGATCACAAGCTATGGGGCTGGAGGATGAGAAAGCCATGAGGAGTCAATGGCTTCTGTCCTCACAGTGAGTGTATGTTTCCATCAATATCCCACATTAACACATTTACCCAATGAAATTTGGGATTCTATTTGCCTTTTTTATCTAGGGAAAAAAAAAATCCTGAAATTCGGCTGTGCTCCCCAGGCCTGGAGCTCCAAAATTTTCACCCTTGGGTCAAGAGTTGGTCTTTGTTTCCTCTGTGAAGCTCAGCTCCAAGGCAGAAGAGAAGGTAACAGTGACTGAAAACGCCATCATGCAGAAATACCTTTCACAGTAGTAAAAAGGAATTACATATAGAGGGGTGGTGGGGAGTCACCCTGTTAACAACACCTATAAATGCTCCTGTTCCCTGAGTTTCACACATCAGCTAATTGTTGTTAGTGTGGTGAGTGAAGGGGTCAGAGGAGCTCTGCTGTTTCCATTTCATCCTGGATCTCTGCTCTGGGATTCAGAAATCTTAGCACAAATGCTGAAGTGTTAAATATGCATTTTCTTTCTCCCCACTCAAAAGTAGTATCAAATATAATTTAATGTATCAAGTAACTTTTCATGGCTGAGTGTCACAGCAGATACTTGGTGTATTTTCTCTACAGTTGCTGCAGACCATCAAAGCTCAACGTGTTTCTGTCCTGATGCAGGAGCCAGGGACCAGAAAAATCTTCCAGGATCTTGAATTCTATAATTAATTGTAGAAATATAATGCTGGAAAGGGAATATTTTATGGTACTGCCCATCTACAGAATATTTCTTTACATGAAATAGGGCATTAAAATTATAGCACTCTGCAACACTCAGAGTGTTCTTAATGTGAACAATTTTCCATGAGGTTTGAGGAGTTTAGTACTGATGTATGTGAGTCCTTGATGGTGAGTTAAGATTGGTGAGTCTCATTGACATGAAAGGCAGAGGGAGACTTCAATAGAAAATGTATCTGTACTCTACATCAATTTAAAAAACCCGAAGAATTAAGTAGAGAATAGTAAAGTTTCTACTGTTGGCATTTCTATAAGTATTAAATACTAATTACATCAGTTAGGTCAAATTTGAAGATAGTAATTGTCATATGAAGAAAAGTTACTATGTGTCTGTTGTAGAGTTCACATTTTCTAGAAAAAGAGCTGTTTTGTGAAAAGCAGTTTCATTAAAATACCTGTTATTTAATGAATTTCTTTTTTAGTTCTCAGAAATTGAGAATATCACTGTACTTTCTTCTCTACCCCCTCAAAACTCCCCTGGAGTTATCACTTTCTAAGAATTCAGCTGACTAAATGTTCTAGTGCCTATCCCTTAAATCTGAGGTTAATTGGCCTTCGGAACAGCTCACAGCAAAAAAAAAAAAAATCGCCTGAATTCCATCTCGTTTTTCCACACTTCATTTCAAATCCTGGACACGCTGGAGCACCATGTGTGGCTCTGTGAGCCACCTGCTCCCCGTGCTGCTGTCTGAGGCATCCTGGTGCATCCCCAATGGCTCTGCACAGCTGGATTTGCACAGCAGCTGCTCCTTGGGTGGCTCTGCTGGGGCAAATCTGCTGGGGGATGCACAGACGAGCTGCTCAGGAGGCAACAGGATGGATGTCCATGGAATGTTGGGTGTGTGTCAGCTTCATGCAGACCGGAGCGTTCCCTCTTCCCTCTTATGGGAAGTATCTCCAGGTCCTGGATGTTTCAAGGGAGATTTCTAAAGACTGATTGATTTAATTAGACTTATGTTTGTGTTCAGTTGAGGGGAGGCTGTTAAACAACTCCATGAACTCATACTGATCACTGAATATATAAACTGTATTGATCAAAACTCGTTCCAAATCTTTGTGACCTCACTTTCACTGGCCTAATGCAATGAAAAATTGATTGAGGCAAAATATTCTTCAGTAAGATAGAAGCAGTAGGTTCTTCACTCGATTCAACTCAAATTTCATGAGCTTTGCTCAAGCAGTCAAGGCAAATTTATTACGTGGAAGGTGAGTTAATATCTGATTTTACTGTAGACGAGTTAATCTTTTTTTCTCAGTCAAGCCTTGATATTTTCTATCCTTGGGTTCATGCAGGCATAATTCAAGGAAAAAGGAATTCTTAGGAAAAGAGTCAAAGACTGGGGGTAACAACAGTTAGAATTATTTCTTTTCCCTCAACGCCCCCCAAATTTTAGCTGTCATGATTTTTAAGACTATTCTGCATTTTAAACCTTGTCCTCCCCTGCTGTGTCCCTGCTCTCCTCTCACACAGAGAAACCACCACTTCAACAGCACTTAGCCTTGGCTCCAGGAGAAAGCTTTGAAATGCTGCAAGACTGGGAACAAAGAATCTGAATTTTTATTGAAGATTATGTGATGGAGAACGATTACACCATGACTCAACCTGCAAAACTCTTATCACTTCACAGGAAAGGATTTCATTCAGAAAATTCCCCCGGCCCCATATTCCCTGGGTTTCATTCTAACACATCTTTCTACAACAACGAAAATAAAAAAGCCAAGGTGAATAAATGTCTGTTAGCAAAGCACAGGAATGTTCCACGAACCCTGAAGGTTGCTTTGGCTGGATAGAGAGTCCATTTTAGCACTTGGACACATCCAGCACGAGGAATGGTGCAAAAACTTCTATGCCACTGCTATGGCAACTGTGCTCACTGGTTATTTCCAAGGGGTGCAACTCCTGTCCCCCCAAAATCAGCTGTAACTTATCTCTGCCTTGAAATCCCTTCTCTTGTCTCCATGATCGTTCTGCTTCTGCACAGAGGAGGGTTCACGTGGAGTTGTAGTTTCCAGTGTGCTCCTGCCTCCTGTGTTATACTCGGAATTTTTTTATTGGCTTCTCAAAAGTATTCCAAGGACAATCCTCTGTACATCTGGGCTTCACTTTCTCCTTCAAAGTCACCAATTCTGAGTTGATAAGGTCAGAATCATAGAATTACGGGGTGGTTTGATTTGGGAGAGCCCTCCAAAATTTCCTCCAACTTCCCTGCCATGGGCAGGGACCCATTGCATTGGGCCAGGGTGCTCCAAGCCCCATCCAACCCGGCCTTGAGCATTTCCAGGGATGGAGCAGGCACATCTTCTCTGGGCATCCTATGCCAGTGCTTTGCCATCCTCATAGCCAAGAATTTCTTCCTAACATTTAGTCTGAAGAATCTCTCCTCTTTCAGTTTAAAGCCATTCCCCCTTGTCCTGTCATTCCATTCCTTGTCCCAAGTCCCTCTCCAGCTCTTCTGGAGCCCCTTCAGGCCCTGGAAGGGGCTCTAAGGCAATATGGAGGCAATATGGAACCTTCTCTTGTCCAGGTGAACACCCCCCAGCTCTCCCAGGCTGGCTCCAGAGCAGAGGAGCTCCAGCCCTTGGAGCATCTCCATGGCTTCCTCTGGACTCATTCCAGCAGTTCCATCGCCTCCTTATGCTGGACCCGAGGCCTGGAGGCAGCTCTGCAGTTGGGGTCTCACCTGAGCAGGACAGAGGGAGATGTGGTGATATTTCTGACTTGGTTTTCATAACCATTGGTCTCTCCTGTGGTTCCCATAAGGCTCCTGTGGTCATTCTCTCTGAAAGACCTGAGTGCCACCAGTTTGCTTTAGTTCTTTGTACCAAACTCCCTGACACTGCACAATGTGCAGCCAGTTTGTCCTTGGGTTACATCTTCCTACTAATTGCTGCCAAAACTATCTCCTGAAGGTTTGGTTCAGGCTCTCTTGCTGGTATTTTGCACTTCTCGGAGTTTAGATTCTTTTATCCTCTCTGCTTCTAGACAGGCGATAGTCAGGCACTTGACTAAAGTGAAGTGTAAGGATCTGTTGGCTACACTGGTTGAAGGATGCTGTTCCCAGCTAAAGCACCTGAAATGTGAAGGTCTTTTCCTTTAATACAAGAGCACTAATTTCCCACCAGATGGTGGATTTTGGGAGGGGTGGTCACTGTTCACAGAACAGCTTGTTTCACAACTGGAAATTGGAAACGCATAAGGTCTGAAGGGAAGTGGTAAATCTGGCGACTTCCCTGTGTACCAAAGATACTCTTTTTGTATTTTAGTTATATTTACTTATTAAGCAGAACAAAACATAAACCTTTCTAGATGCAGGGACAAAAAATCTTGATTTTTTGGTGCTATCAGATGAGTGACTTCAGCTCAAATCAAGATCTGCCTTGACATCCCCATATATCTGCAAAGTACAGGACAGGACTGACAGTCTTTGAGCCCCACTGTTCTTGTTTCATAACAAAATTCTGATGTTCCAAATACTTTCCAGAGTTTCAGTGTGAAAACAGATCCCCAAAACTTTGTGATTTTACCAGGAAGGAGTTACTGTTCATACGTTTGCATCACTACCTACGTGGATGACTTCAGAAAGACTTAAACTTCATTAAAGGCAGGGTGAAAAACCTTTTTTTTTTTTTTTTTTTTTGTATTTAAACGAGGGCTGACCGCCTTGAGCTTGTTCAGAACTCCACTCTGGCTATGACAATGGCTTTAGTCCACTGTGATTTACTCTGTGATGACTCTGAAATGTGACTTTATGTCTTTAATTGTGCAAGAGTTTAGAACATTTGGGTAATATCCCACAACAGGTCTTTTCAACTTTTAAATAGTTCACAACCCTCTTTCCCCACCTGTTTCCCGAGGACCAGGAATGTGGGCAGACAGCACCCTCTGCAGTGAACGATGGGGAAATGAGAGTTTGATTTCTGCCAGGGAATTTTATCCATATTTGCTGTATGAAATCCATCAGCTGGGAGCACTCTTCCACACTCTGCTTTCAATGGATGAGCAAAATAATGGAGTTTGGAGCTGATGTGAAAGCTGAGACAGGCAGTGGCATCTCAGGATACCTTGAAGCACATATGATGTGTCAGGGAACGGAGATGGTGGATGAATTGATTTCAAAACATCCCAAAATTCATGTCAATTGCTGTTTCAGGTGTTATTGTCTCCTTTCCCCCTAGGCCGTTACCTCTTGTTTCCAAGGACAATCGTGTCTTATGCTACAGATACGAGATTTGAGATTTTTTTCTAAGTTGCTGTTTTACGTGAAATTTGTTAAAAGAATCGCAGTCAAGGGACACATCTGTCATTGCAGAATTGGAATCTGATCCAGACTCCAGGCAAATCTGTGCTGGCACAGCTGTGGTCACCCCTGTAGTTTGCTCATATTTCCTACCAGCAAGGAGTAGGAAATGCCCACTTTCCTGGAAGTGCTCCAGGTCAGGTTGGATGGGGCTTGGAGCAACCAGATCTAGTGGAAGATGTCCCTGCCCGTGACAACATGGTCTTTAATGTCCCTTCCAACCCAAACCATTGTATGACTCTATGTTAGAACATGAGAAAATTTGGAAAATACACAAAAAAGTGCTATTTTCTGCTCTTTGAAAAAAAATGTTTTGGCTCCCAAATCTCTTCCATGATCTTTTTCAGTCTTTCCAAAATATTCCGGTTTAAAATTATAGAGAGGTCTAATTTCATTGAGACTAGGTCAGTTCTGGGCCTGGTCCAAATTAGATAAATAATGATTTTATCTGGTGGGTTTTTTAACTGTGGAATGCTAGCACTTCCTCATAATTTAAAGCATCTTGGAAATGTGGGTCATCCCTCTTTGATCTGAAGTTTGGTTGAACTGTAGGAGACTGAAACAAATGTGCCTTAATGTCCCTCGCTTTATATGGCCATGTATAAAATTTTATGGTTTAGTGGGTTTGATTCAAGTTATGACCTGACACAGAGAATAAAACAAAATTATTCACTTTTAGTGTTCCTCCTCATTCTACCCAAAATTATGTAAGGCCAAAGGAGCACAGAGGGTAACATTCCACCTGTGAACATGGGGCGTGAAGAGAGTTGCAGGAGGTACAGAGCAATTCCTTTTCCAGCCTCCTAAGTTTCTGAGCAATTTGATATTTAAAGCAAAAATTTACCATGGTCCATAAATGAGAAAAATCTACTAGAGGTTTGGGGTTTTTTTTGTCTTTGGTTTGCTTGTTTGGAGTTGCTTTCATTTCCTTCCTAGTGTTGGTTGAACAAATTCAGAGTGATTGCTCCACTCATCAAGCAAATTCTTTTAGTCTTTTTCTAGACTTAGCCTTTGAAAAGACTGAGGGATGCTGATGGCCACTTCAAGACTCTTAAAAAAACCTCATTTTCGCAAACACTGTAAATTCATCTTCATTACATTGTAATGAAGAATCTGGTTTTAGTTGACTAAAAATATTCCAATGCTCACAGCTAAAGATGGAGAGAAATAACTGGATTTCACTGTGCTGTCAGTTTTTGAATTACAGGACCATGTCTTTGGATGATCACACTCAAACTTATTTCTAGGTAAGATGTGCATGAAGGCTGTTACAAGGTCAAGGAATGATCCCAATGTAGCTGGAAACACTTCAGCATGGAGAACATGGTGCCACTCAGTATTAATTGAAAGGCAAAACCTTCCAAAATCTTAAAGCAACCTCGTTGTCTTGCTTGAGCAATGTGTAAAAGCAAAGTTGTTTTCACTGGCTTTGCTCTGATGAGTCATTGTAGAGAAAAGGAAATGTCGCTTAGATATTAGAAGTGAAAAACCTCACCTGGTACAATTTTGCCAGGCTGTTGGGACTTGCAAATACTGCTGATGGACAAAGGAAGAAAACACCATGAGCAAAATCCAAGAGCAGGTGACTGAGGGACTTCTGCTTAAAATCCTCTGTCAGGTGAATTTTAGAATCTAAAACAGTGCTAATGGTGCTGACCTCCTTTGTAAAGTGCTCAGTGATTTTCTGGACAAAAGGAATATACAAGGTAGATTGTTGTTGTTATTATTATTTTAATTATTATAGAATTATTAATCTTATTGTATAGCTGTTGAGTACATCAAATGTCTACTAAAATCATTATCTCAGCACGTAAATTTCTGTAAAATATTTATATTTTCTATTCACAAATGAAGAACTTTTCCTGTTTTACTTTTCTTTGTCGCTTTTACCTCCCTCTTCTTGCTCCTATATGTATATATTTTACTTTCCTCAAGATTTGGAGTAGTTTTACCACCATCATGTTGTTCTTTGGGTCTTTTCAGGCTCAACAATCTCTGTTTTGTTTGGGGTAAAGCTCTGGGAAGAAAATGAGGTGTAAAGCAATGTTTAGGTGAATTTCCATGAGTAGCAGCTGGGCATGGAGCACCTTCCAGTATGGAGGACTCCATGAGATTAGACTGGAGATAAAACTAAAGTGATTTTTCCCTGCAGTGGATTTCAGTAACTGATACAGTAAAAAAAGTGTCTGAGTTCCCTTAAGGATCTAAATCCTTGGTCTTCTAGGATGCTCTGATTTCTTCCAGCTTCTCCTTTAGTTCTTTCCCTTTTTGTTCAGAAGAGATGGACATTTGTGTACTTTTTCTCCTAGAAAAATTTTACTCCGTTGCTAAAATCATCACGTTCCCCCGACCTGTGGCAGTGCTTTCCTACAGGGAACTGGCAGGATGGCTCAATCTGACATCAGTGCTGCAGTGTTTGTTCATAATTTTGTATATAATTTTATATGTCTGGAGTAGAACTTGTGGAGGAAAGAGAGGTACAGCCTCCTATGGGAAATATCAGCTCCCAAAATCTTGTGTAAATAACCCAGCAAAGCAATTTTTTACTGTCCTAAAATGTTCCTCATAGGCTTTTTAAAAAAAAAAACCCTAAAAAGCTCAAAGTGTAATTGAAGTTAAGCAAGATGACAGAATGTGTGTAACAGTAACACTGCCTGGATCCCCCAGACAAACTGAGACAGATCCACAATCTAAACCTCTGCTTTCGGCTTGAAGATGGTATTTTCCTAAAACTTTGGACATTTCCCAGGACACAAAGGCTCCAGAAATCTTTTGTCCAGGACTTCATCTCCTTCTTGCAGGCCAAGAAATCAACCCATGACCGTAGCCAGAACGGAGAAGGAAGATGTTACTGAAAGTAAAGGTCATCATCCCGAAGACAAGAAAAGATTCAGTCTACCATCTGAGGTCCATTTTTGGGAATTACCTTTTTATCTCATGCTTTTGCATGGGTAAGGTGAATGTTTCCATACCTGGAGCATTTGAGTACATACAATCCACTACACAGAAATGTGGAAGTGAGACTCAAAAATGTCTAGATTTATACCAAGCCTGAGGACTGTGCGGCTGTGTTTGGGCACTATCTGCCCTTGAAGGCAATATGGAGGCAATTTTGCTCAGCTTAAGCAAAATTTTGTGAGAGATCCTTTTCTTTAAGGCCTACCCTCGTAAAACTTGGGATAGCTCAAATACAAGTGAATTAGGCTCTAAAATCCTGTATGATTTTAAATTCTCCACTCTGCCCTGTCCTGAGTGAAGCAGGCAGGGTCACACACTTCATGCATTTTAATAAGAATTCCAAATAGCTGCTTTGAAGTCCTTAAGGGAGCAGAACACCCAATGACCCTTTTGGGTGTTATTGACTCGTTTGCCAGCATTGATGATCTCCCTGTTGCTCCTTCATTTACTCTGCCTATCAATTAGGCTGTTATTGTTCTGGAAGTTACAGTAATTGGCAGGTTGTGCAGACACAGCTGACAGTCACTACACAGAAAGGTGGGGGAGGATGAATACATTTAAATACATCTGCATAGTGAAAACGAGCCCCTAACAACAGCAAATACAGACAGCCTTAAAATAATTTTGAAAATAGACCACAGTCAAGGAGAATAGCCTGAAGTATTCCACTGATTGCAATCTGGGAGGCTCAGAAGGAGACAAGAGAAGTGTTCAGCAGTCCAGGACGCAGAGAAATATGGGGGTATTTGGCTTCTTATCTCATCTATCAAACACATTTTGAGTGATTCCGTGCTAGGCAGTTCTGCTGCTATTTTTGAAAGGATATAAGCAAGGTTGAGCACCCAGGTTGATTTTGACATCTTAGGTCCTGTCTATGAAGTGAGAGCGTTATTGCAACACTGATCTCTGCTCCCTGTGACAGTGACAGGACCAGAGGGATTTGTCAGGAAAGGTTTAGGTGGGATATCAGGAAAAGGTTCTTCACCCAGAGGGTGGTTGGGCACTGGAAGAGGCTGTCATGGCCCTAAGGCTGACAGAGCTCAAGGAACATTTGGAAAATGCTCTCAGGCACATTAAACCCTGGTGTTCCTACAAGACCTATGTTGCTCTCCTGGAAAACGCTCCCTGAACTGAATAGAGGAGCCAATAATAATGTTTTATATCTCTCACCAAACAGTGAGAAGCAGACAGCAATTAAACTCCAGTAGTAGGTAACATTCAGGCCAGAGTTTGATGGAATTCATATGAAGCTGCTGAGCCCTCAGGTGGGCAGGATGCCCATCACAGCTTTACACATCAGAGCTGCAGAAGGATAAATAAAAGCTGCTTTAAAGAGGTGAAGTAGAGCAGTCTGGTTTTACATCAAGAAGTAGATGTAGAGGCAATGAAAATGCATAGAACTTGCGTCAGCCTAGAGAAAAGGTAAAAGATGCTAAAGAGTGGAGAAGAATAAAGTATTTTTGGACTGGGCATTGAGAGGAAGAAAAAAAGAAAACAAACCAAAATATTAGAGGGTAGGGGGTTGATTGCTCTGTGTCTTTTGAACTAGGAAATACCTTTTCTCTAGACTGAGGATTTATCTTGGACAGATTTGGCCTGTAAAGGACCATGGTCTTGTTTTAACCTTTGCAGGTTTTGTGGTAAGAATTGCTGCAAGGGGCAGGAGGCAACTTCACATTTAATTCAGTGGTAGCTCTCCTTCCTGGGCCAACCTGCACTGATCTGACATGAGAGCCACAAAAGGAACTTTAAGAAATAATTCCGATAGCAACTTAAAATGAACATTTTGCTGTTTCTTTTGGTACTCCTGCTCTTAGAGACTCAAGGGAGCTGCATCATCTGTTGGGCTGCAGCTGGGGTTCAGAGCCAGGCTTCTGTGAACCAGTTCATATTTTATTGTCTTTGTAACCACGGTTCTGGGCCTGAGTTATCACTTCATTGCACATTTTTAAAGTTGCATTTGCTCGCCCTGGTTAGAGTTGGAGTTTTGAAAAACAGGACTAGGATCCCAACTGTTTCATCAACAGAAGCCCAGGTCTATGTTCCCTGATTTAATTTAGCTGCTGGAATTAGCTGTTGTTTTGTATGATTACATGTTAAAATTACAGGTTCCTAAAAGTCTTATGAAATAAAAAATAATGACAGTGTTTGGCATTTTACTGAATCACTTATTTACATTCTGGAACAGCTTAGAAAAGTACAAGAAGACTGCAAACCTGGGCCCTCTCTATATCTTGTTCCCTCCCCTACAAACTGTACCTGTTTCCCAGAAATGATAAATGGAAAATCTTATTTCTCAAAGAATAAAAGGAATTTAAATGGAGTTAGCGAGTACAAAGTCTGAAAAAAAAAATAGACTAAAGTTACGTAGGAGAAAAATAACCAGGTTTGCACACAGAAACAAAATTGCATTTTCTGAAAATCTGGAGAACACTTAGTTTAAACTAAACAGCCCCAACACGGCACTGCACTGTCAGGATTTATTTACATGAACTCCCCATGTAATAACAGAGCTCTCTAGATGGCAATGTCAACATAGGTTTCACAAAACCATGCAGATGCCTCTCTTCATCCATTACCTGTCATTTCAGACTAAGGAAACTACCTTTCCTAAATTTTGGTTTGTTAAATTAAGGTGGATCCCACAAACAGAAGGTAAAATAATCACAGAATAGTTGGGGTTAGGAGGAACCTCTGGAGCCCATTTGATCCAACCCCCCTACTAAGGCAGGGTGACCTCGAGCAGGTGACACGGGAATGTGTCCAGGTGGGTTTGGAATATCTCCAGAGAGGGAGACTCCACACCCTCCCTGGGCAGCTGCCCCAGTGCTCTTCCACCTTCGATGTGCAGAAGTTCTTCCTCTTGTTGAGCTAAAACTTCCTGTGTTTTAGTTTATGGCCATTAGTCCTTGTCCTATTGCTAATCCCACAACCTTATTCAGCAAAACACATCTATTTAATCATATGTTTATCATGGAATCACAGAATGATTTCTGTTGGAAAAGCCCTCCAAGATCATTAAGTCCACCTTCTAACCCAGCACTGCCAAGGCCACCACTAAACCACTTCACCAAGTGCCACATTTACATGGTTTTTAAATCCCTCCAGGGATGGGGACTCCAAGCCCACCTTGGGCAGTCTGTGCCAGGGCTGGACAACTCTTCCTGTGAAGAAATATTTAATTATACCCAATCTAAATCCTTCCCACTGGCACTTCTTTTGCCACATGGGGACAGCTTACTGTTGTTCCTTTAAGACTTCCTTAAATCATGTCCAGCCTTCCCGGACTCCTTTGCCCTTCAGGAACTGCCTCCCAAGGGATTTTACCAACCAGGCTCCTAAACAGGCCAAAGTCAGGCCTTTGATAGCCCAAGGCAGCAGTTTACTGACCCCTCCCTCCCTAATTCTTTGAGATGTGATCGCTCTGCCCAAGGTGGCTTCCAACCATCACATCACTCAGAATTCCTTCTCTGGTGCAAACAGCAGGTCCAGCAGGTGCCTTTCCTAGGGGATTCCCTCACCGTCTGTGTTGGTGTGTTGTATTCCACACACTCCAGCAATCTCCAAGACTGTTCCCTCTCCACTGTGCTGTATTTCCAGCAGATGTCTAGGAAACTGAAGTCCCCCATGAGAACAGGGACTAGTGATCGTGGGGCTTTTCCCAGCTGCTCACAGAATGTTTCTCCTGCCTCTTCATCGTGGTTGGGTGGCCTAGACCAGACTCCCACCACGACCTTTGTGGCCTTGCCCCTGATTCTTCCCCAGGAACACTCAGCTGTGCCCTCACTATCATTAAGTTCCAGGCAGTCAAAGCCCTCCCTAACACACAGGGCTATTGTGTGGTTTAATGGAACGGTTTTGTCCACATTGATTAATATTCATTCCATACTGATTCCACTTGCATCCAGACCTTCATTCCAAAGCCAAAACTCTCGCACAAGAACCAAAAAATGTTGGGACAGAGGGAAGGAATGAAGAGTCCAAGGGTGGGGTTTTTTTGCTTGCTTCATTTGCTTTTGCAGTGATCAGGAGTTTGATATTAGTCAAGAAAAGACGTGAAAATCGAATGTGATTTTAGCGAGTGGGAACTCCAGATGTTCTTTTTGTTCGAACTGTATTCCTCATAGCTTGACATACTAATTTATATTGTCTTCATCTCCTTGCTCACATTTTTCCCAACATACCAAAAAGAAGCTTTTCTACCTTACCAATTTAACCTGCAGGATATTCCCTGGGATTTCATGTTAATGCCTTGGAGCTTGCCTGGCTTTTCCCTGTTGTAAACCTGCCTTTATAATCCATGCAGCCTCCACTGTATGTGAATCAATTCTCACAATTCAGGAGCCAATTAACCAATCTTTTTGGTTAATTATTTTGAAGTGTGACCTACATACTCTGATTTTTAATTTTAAGTTTTGATTCTGACATTTTGTGGGGGCAGTCTTGATTCCTTTTTTCCCTTTTCTCAATGCAACTTCTGCTTTGCTCTCCATGGGGAAATTAATTTTCTACTCAATCTTTCATGCAGACAAAGGAAAAGTTGGTGATATTCTCAGCATGACCGGAGGGTTTTTGTGAAACCATCTCTTATTGTATCTGGGACTCAGTGGCAGAGCTGCAGTCTGCTAAGTCAACAAAATGGGAAAAAAATCACTTTAGCATATGGAGTTAGAGGGGATATTAATCAACACATAATGTCTTCATGTCTGCTTATATTCCTTCTGCAAAGTTAAATTCCTATAAAGCCTTCTGGTTCATTCAATGCATCAAATTCCAAACTGGACATGTTGCATTAATTTCAATCAGTTTCAAGAATTACCAGACAAAATATGTTTACTAGAGCTGTCAAAAAACCACATCTGGTTAAAATCTTATTCATGTTTCAAATGCTCATCACAAGTTTTGCCTGAACTTTCTTTAATTGCAGTTAAATATTGGAATAGAGGAAATTTATATTGAACCAAATCATTACTTTGCAATTACAAGACCATATACACAAAATTAAAAATTTCCTTCTTAAAAATTTATGTTGAGTATTTGATGAAGTTTCTTTCTGGTCAAGGAGGAATTATATTCTCTGAACGTTGTTATTACTAAACACAGCCCCAGTGAACATAGTGAGTTATTTCTTTAAAGGAAATTATATTAAAATCTCAATAATGCATAAAGTTTAGTATGAAGCTTTAGTACCTTGTAATAATAAGTTTACAGCCATCTTCAAGTTTCTTCTTTTTTCTTCCCCAGAGGGAAATCTCTTTAATATTTAAAAGTTATATAATTTATATAGTATATATATATAATATATAATTTATATGATGTAAGGACATGGTGAGACCAGACTTTGGTGGGTTTGCAGTGAAGATGTTACAATGTGAAGATGCTGACCATTTAGATTCAATGATCAAAAAAAGTTATCAAATTTATCCAAAGTTCATAGGATAGTCATTTTGATTTGGACAAGTTCATTAATTTTTTTTAATCACAGATTTCCCCAAAAATGTGTCTAGATTCAAGCTTTTAAAAGATTTAAATAGTTTTACCTATAAATAAATCCTTTTTAACTATTTTTTTAAACATTGTTATATTTGCATTATATTTGCATGTTTGAACTCTTATCCTTACCGATAATATCTAAAATATTTGAGGTCTTCAGCACTGTGAAACTGCTCTCAGCTTGTTTCAGTGTTTTAAGTCCTGTCAGGAACATAAAGGACTAGCTGAATGCATCTAAAATCAGAATTTGTGTGCTCTGAATCCATCAGTTCCCACCTACTCGCTCTGGATGATCCAGCAATTTGGGTTTTTAGCCAGAGAATGCAACTGTCAAGGGTTATCTCAAAGAGATAGATCTATTCTGTAGCAAATTCCTTCTGTTGTCCCTTTATTTCTGTTGCTGGGGTCATCATCTTAAATAATCACCTAGGAAAATGTAGATAAATGAGAGTGTAAAGTGTGTACCAACGTACTCTGGGGAAAGAAACTGGGAAAAGGGAAAGGAGAAAAGAACCAGGGATACCTTAAAAATGACCCAAAAGACTTAGAAATCCTAACCCAAAGTGTGAGCGCTTGTAACAGCACACAGCACAGATAAATCTAATTCTGTGTTGTCTGGGAGGCTTCCTTGTCATGCAATCATTCGATAATTAATGTATTCACCTTGTTATTAATGCAATAATTACATTGTGATATAATGTAGGGCTCGTTATGCTTGTCAGGTAATGCAAACAAACATTGAGTGAAGTGTAGGTTGAACTACAGAGAGTTTCGTTTAAATGTGGGAGTCAGGTAAACAAATGAACAGATTTATACCAGAAAAAAAAAATCCCCTGAATGATTTAGGATTTAAAGCAACTGCCACATCTTGTGTCTAGGAAAAAGCTATCTCAGGAGAGAATCTTTTCTACATTTCCTCATGCAAAGGTCTGTGCTGAAGTCCTCTCGTGCAGTTTTGTGTGAAACAGAGGGATCGACTGTTCCAAAGCTACCAGACAAAACAAGTGAGTGTCCTGGTCCAGCTCACAACCCAGCTTGCAACGCTTCCCCAAGGCGTCAGGGTGGGAATATCCCCAAGAAAGTCACCAACCCTGAGCTGGAGAGCTTGGCCCAGCCATGTCACTTATGGGCCTGAAGTCAGACACGAAGGATCTTCGGTGCCAAGTGGTGATTAGATCCTTTTCTGAGCAACTAATTATCAGGTTCTCTTTATAATCTACCAGTGCATGTCACTGTGTATCCTCCAAAAGCTTTGCATTTGTACGTCCCAGTGAGCTGGTGAGGAGCAAGAAACCTCTCTTCTCTCGTCATCATTTGTCCCTTTTGGGACATGGTAGATGCATTTAGCAGTAGCTTGAAATTACAGATCTTATTCAGAGCCCATTACAAGCAACAACCCTCTTGCCATAGATTTGAGTGAACATCAGATCAAATCTTTGGGTGTGCAAAATAGGCAGATGGATGAATCCATCAGTCCTGTTGAGGGCATTTTGGACTTGGAGCATTGCCTACCTCTACTCTGACCTTATCAAGATTCACAGAGAAGTGATTGTTAATTGACTTTTTTATGTATCTCACACCTTTTGGTTTCGTTTAGAGAGTGAGAGATTCAAAAATAAATTAATATGTAAGTAAATGAAAGCAACTGATGATCTGTTCAGCAGCAGTAGGAATATACTTAATTTCAGGTTCTTACTCATGATATTTTCATAGTCTTGGAACTTGGATTTACATCCTTTATTTCCATACAGACAGTAGAGTTGTTGTGTGCCATGCTGCCACACCAAGGGGGAAAAAAAAAGAAGAAAAAGGAATGGAGGAACTCTTTAACTCTTTTAAAAGAATGAACTGAAAAGGCTTCATTGGTGAAACCCAGACTTCAAAAATGATTATGAGAAGCTGGAGGGGGAATAATAGAATTTTTTTTCCTTTCTTCTTAAGATTGATTTTTTTTCCAAAGGCGACAGATCAATTTGGTCTATTTTTAAAAGCATTTTTTCCAGCTGGTTTTAAAGCCATTGTTCTTGACGAAAGTTCTGTCAAATCTCATTTATTCAGAATGTTTTTTGTTTGGTTTTTTTCCTCCCCTCTGGATGTTGATGAGTAAGGCAAAAAGGCAAGCATGATATTAAGGACTTGTGACAAATGGCATTAATGGGGAGCTTTTCCTTTTGTTTCTCTGGGAACTGACTCCATTTGGATTGCAGCTGATGCTGGAGGAAGAGCAGGTTAGCCAAGGGTACACCAGGATACTCTCCCACCCCCACTAGACTCCACCACGTGCCATTGGGGGATTGAGTGGGACTAGAGAAAGGAACTTCCAAATTCTCCAGTGTCCTAGGTTAGAGTGTGAGATGTGCCCAAGAGCATGTGTTCTATCACCATCTTCATGAGCTGTTGGAAGCAGGTGGGGCAGTGTTTCCTTGCCTCCTCCCTCCACACTTGAGGGAGAATGGGACCCTTGAACAACGAACCAATGTGATTTCGCTGGAGAACCTTTATTGTTTACATTACACTATTCTTATGCATTTCTGTAGCTGTAGTTCACTCGGTCACGCACGGCCTGATTGGATCCTCCGTATTGTCCACACGCCTTGCATGCACCTTTCAGAGAACCTAATTGGTTCCAGTCCAAGATGGTGTAGTCCTTTTTTATTTACTTTTTGTGCTGTCTTGTTATCTCGTTTGCCAAACTGCTTCTCTCCCAATTTAGAATAGCTTACTTTCCCGAAGCCTTGATGAATTCTTGAGGTCTCTGATAGGGACAGCCGAAAGACAACTTGGCTGGGGCCCCTGACAGGATTTGAATGCCTTACAACACGGACTATCTCCTGTTAATGGGCCCGTCAATCCCCCAATGACTCATCGTCCCATTGTGAGATGCTCCACCCAGAGGGAGGAACCAAGCATTCCATCCTGGATATAATCTGAGATTTCAAACACCACAGACAGACTTTCCCACTGTGTTCTCAGAGGACAAGAGCTACACAGCCACCACTGGACCTTCTGAAGAAGACCAGACCCATCTACAGTATCACTGCTTCCAACAGAACCGCATCCATCACTTCAGGAGGACTGCAGCCACCATTTTATCAGACTGCTACTGCCACCCTGACTAACAGGGTGTCAGGTCATATTCTGACTCTGTCAGTTTAAACCAGTATTTTTTCTGCCGTTATTTTTAATTTTCCTAATAAATTGTTATTCTGACTTGGTGTCTCCCACTGGTTGGCTTTTCAAACCAGTACATCCAGCTGGCCGAAATAACAGCAGGCAAAGCAAGGACTCACAGGAAAAATAAAGTTGTAAAAGTGTTTGGTTTAGGTCAACCCCCTTCCCAATAACTCTGTGGGTGTGGGATGATGTTGGGGAGATCTCCAGCCAAATAACACATCCTTTGGAAACATCAAAACCTGGATCATCCCATCTAACTTTAGATACCCATCTGGAGCACCTGTATCTGGCTCTCTCCAGAACTGGTCCATCATCACTGAAGGCAGAGAAGCAATTCTAAAAATTGGTACCTTTAGACTCCATCTCCATCTATGAACTATTGAAAATATAAGGCAACAGGATCCCTGAATAAGGTGCCTTGGTGAAATGAATAATTAGTTTGAATCCACCAGAGTTGAAACCTCTGGATCCAGGGGGATATCTGTAGAATGCAATTGAATTTTTCTGCTTTTTCCCTATTTCTTCCCTTCATTTCTCAACCCTCACTTCTCCCTGTACTTCCCTCCTTCCCTTTTAGTCTACCTGACCCTTCAGCCTCCTGTTGTTTCTCACGTTCTGCTTGTCCAAACAGTCAAAAACACCTTCTCTAAAAAATGTCAGGCAGGAACGAGAGCAAATCACCTGCTGTTGCACTCTGTGCGTTACAACTCTCCTTCCATCCCAACTGAAACATTTCTACTTAAATCACAAGCCCTGTGTGCTCCTCTCAGTGCAATGCCAAGCACAACAGGGACCTCTGAGTCCTTAAGTACAAACACAATAAAAGCAGTAACAGCAGCAGAGGCGTGGGTGGGTGAGCCAGCTTCCCTTCCCCTTTGATCCTTGTGAGCTGGAAGGTTCACAGCAGCACCGCTGGGAACAGGGATGAATGAGAGCTCCACTTCCACACGGCAAAATGTCTGCGAATAAACTGCAGAGCAGGTGCTCGGAGAAATTAAATGATTCCGAGTAATTTACCGTGGCAGGAGCATCAATGAGAGAATTGCTAAACTGCGAGTTACTGAAACACAGTATTTTATTACATTTTTCAACCAGTAGATGTCGGCTGCTTTATTGGTTTTAACGCCCTATCAGGTGCACTGACAAATTTAGCAAACACACCAGTTGGGTTTCTAATAAGCGTGGACTCCTCATCTCAGATACCATCAATTCTTCATTTCTGAGTGCCGTGAAGCTGGAGGAGTATTTTAGGTGTAATTTGCTCCCATCCTAATCAGTTCCATAGCAATTTATTACACAATCTCTCTGTGTCTTGAGCCAAGTGTTACTGGTTTAGAGAGCGTGGAGCTTGTTTTATTTCAGGTTTAGTTCTATTAACCAAGTTCTCTTCATGCAAATCTGGAGAAATATTAAAGCTGATTTGCAAGCTAACAACTTGCCTTTCAAAACTAGAAAATAGAAGGGACATCCCCTAAAAAGCATTCAATTTGGCATTAAAAATAATGACCTGGCTAAGCAGTCAATTCAATCTGTGATGAATGCCAAAATCAATTAAAAGAACTTCCTTTTAAAAAGTCCTTTCCTAAAAGCTGTTCCTGTACAGCTTAAATCTTCTGCTGATGAAAAGGGATTTTTTCTTATTGTTAAAAAAGGATGAAAAAAGAATCCATCAGCATGGGCATCCTAAAGGCATTTATTGAGTGTCAAGTAAAGAAAAAAAACATGGTCTGAAAACAGGAGTTTGATGAGGAAGGAAAAGACACCAAGCCGAGGTCACGAAGATGATTTTTATGCTCCATGAATGCGACACTGAATGTTGCAGTGCAATCCAGGGCTGTCTCCCACTCCTGAATCCTTTGTCAGCCGTGCCACGTTATCCTGCAAAACCACATGGTACCACTTTGCGTTGATTGGGGCTCTCAGTGCATGAATCTCTCCAGCCAAGGCTGATGTGGAGGCGACTGCAGAGGGAGGAATGAGCTCACCTTTCACTGCACAGCATCTCTGTGCGTCAGGCATGAGCTGGAAGTGGGAAAGGGTTTGGATGGCTCCGACACGGAAGGTTTGGGTGGGTGAGGTGAATTCAGTGTGGGTGGTGGGTCGACATAGCAAGTAATACGAAAACTTGCCAGCGACAACAGGTGGGAAGAATCTTATTTTCATTTTTTTTAATGCTTGTTGGAGGAACTGTAGTGAATTCAAAACCTTCCCTCCCCAACCTAAAGGAAGGCTGCCATCTAATGATCACCAGCAGCAATTCCTGCCATACCACCAGCTTTTCCTGCCTTAGAGGAACAAACTTTATTCCCAACATTAACAACTTCTTTCAATCTGTAGGTTCAGCAGCTCAGATGACCTTGACCTCAGAGTAGCTCCTGATGTTGGGACCTGGTTCCTGACAGGGCACATGAGGATAAAGGTGCTGTCTATGAGCTGTTAAACATCATCTCTGCCTATTATTTTTCATTCTTGCACCTCAGTGGGTATTGGGAGAGTGGTTTGCTGCCTCATTATATCACCTTTATCCAGCTTCACATTCAAATACACTCATAAAGATCTCACTGCAATTAAACAAACGTTATAACCACTCTAGGGAACAGATTCCTTGCAATTTCCACCTGGTGCTGCACAACAAAATTATTCTTTTACTACTCCTGGGACATCAGGAGCTCTCTGCAATGTGTCACAGAGGAGAGATCCACAGCTGACGTCCCTGTTTCCCTCACCTCTGAGCACGCTGGGTGTGGAAATATATTCCATATATTTTCCTATATGGGAAGTGTTCCAGCAAAAACAAGGAAGAAATCTGGTTCCATATTTGTGGTATGCAGAAATGAGATGCGTAAACTGCAACAACAACAAAAAGGAAAAGATCTTTAAAAATTAGAGAAAGTTTCAAAAAGCAGGGATAGTGAAGGGTTGAAATTAATTGTCTGGGATGCTGCTAAAACTCTGTTAATGGAGTGTTTTTGAAACAGGTTGGACAAAATGCCTGATAAGGTCAGGGACAGACACCTTGGGACGGAAAAACAGACTAACTCATCTCTGGAGGCCACACACAACTATGTGATGCCTCAAGGCATCACAACAATTCTAGTTTTAAGGGTATCAAAAGTGAAAAAGCAACAGGTTCTAGAAGCTTTATAAATAACTTCCAGATTCTTTATAAAAAACATAAATTCTTTTCAAAATTAATGTAATTTATCCCATGAACTTGTGAAAATATGACTGCTTTATTGCCAGGACTAACACTCCTTTTTTTATCTGATAGAGTAAACATTGCTGACCCCTGGAATATTTCCCACCTCCTGGCCTAGTTCTGGAGCATCCCAACTCTCCCATCAAAGGCACACAGCTGTACAAACTGTCCAGCTTGCAGTTCCAAGCTGCCACATTTCACCAGTGGTTTGCAGTTATAACTAAGGTCATTCCGTCTCCCCTCACTTAAATCTACCTAAATTACATCCTCTGCAAAGTCAAAAGTTAATTTAGGCAGTTATTTTCATTTCAGGAGTGCTGAGATGAAGTGACCTCTGAAGGTACGAGTTAATATTCTCAGGTGCTTCTGCCGTCACCTTTGCTTTATTTTCCTTATTTCTAAAAATAAACCTGAAATTACTGTAACTCTTTTGCCTATCTGGGGATTGTGATTCCAGGGGATGGGGCTGGTTTCAGCTCACATAGAGGAATCCCTCTGGAAAAAGAAGCAGCTTTTCCTCCAGCACACACAACAGGCAGACCCTTGTGTTTTGTTTTAAAGGAGAGATTCTTCTGCCTTCTCGCCCAGCAGGGACCAGGGCAGTCCCCACACTGAGAGATTTGTTTTTCTTCCTCCATGGAGTCCTCACACAGTGGTCCCAGGCCCTTTCTAGTAGCCCTTGCTGTCCACAGGTGCCTGCCTCAAGCAGTGAGCTTTAAATAGCCCCCTAATCTTCACCAGCCCATTCCAATACACATTTTTTCCCAAGCTGGAGTTTTGCTGCAGTTAAGGGTGGTCAAACTCATCCTGCTTCAGCTGAAATGCCTCTCTGGGAGAACATCATGGGGAGGAAGCAGCTGTCTGCAGTGAACACAAGAATGATAAAGCTGGCAAACTCCTAAAATTTTGGATGTTTAAAGTATAAAGCTTAAGGATCAGCAACAGCAAAATTGGTCCTGCCACCACTGAGGGGAGGCTGGTAACTGGTGTCACTTTGTGTAAAACCACAGTTCTGTCACTCATTTCTTCTTTGTTTTTGTCTTACAACCAGGCATCTTTGCTCTGAGCACATTTCAGCAATTAACCAACCAGGTTAATTTGTTGAAAAGTCAGTGTAACCCACAAGAAGCCTGAAAAGCTTGTGTTGGGAACGCCAGTGTTATTTACAGCACAGCTGACACTGAACTAGTGAGTGATGGTGCTGCCAGGTGTAAAATTGTGCCTGGCTCTTTCTTCCCACTGCTGCACTGTGAAACACCTGAATTTCAGCCTGTGCTGATTGAATCTCCAGAATTTTCAGCCTGGCCCAAGAGATGCAGGCCCAAGGATGTGTGTGACACACCAGCCAGCACTGACACTGTGGCTGAGACTCTCTTATTCCCTCATTTAACAATGCTGAGGCTCAACATTTCTGAGATCACAGAATCATTAAGGCTGAAAAGGACCTCTGAGATTGATGCCTTTTCTTGGTCTTAAAATCAAGAGCCAAACACGGTTAGAGGGGAAAAAGGGATTTTACCTTGGTGTTTATTTTAAGGATCCTTGGTGCACTCTGTCCAGGTGGAGCACGCTGGAATGCACATCCAAATGCACACCAAAATGCACCCCGTGAGCACCCCCCAAAAATGCACACCCACAGTGGTTTGGGTATAAAATTATAGGCATTACCAATGAGCATATCTATCAAAGATTCCCCAATGGGAGGCTGAGTGAACCCCCCTCTCTGAGGAACTTTCCCCCCCTGGACAGGCCTATCTTAGTTTACAAAATGTGTTCCAGAGAAGGCCGTGGTGTCTGAGGCTTCTGAGATGTTTGGTCTCTTGGCTTAACAGAATACTGGGCTTATGTTGGTTATCAAACCTGAAGAATTAGAAGTATGTGGGCTAAAAGGCCCTTAAGAATACATAAAAGTTATACAAAAGAGTGTATAGAGGGGGTATATATAAAAAGCAAAAAACCATCATGGCATCAAGATCGTCAAGCCAACTGAGTCAACCTAATTAGCTGAGCCAAAGAGCTCCCATGTAAGGCCAGATCTGGTGGCAAACATCCTGCATGGCATGGCTACAGCACCTGGGGCAACCCCCGGGATGGATACGGGCTGGGGATGAGCAGATGTTTGCAGTACAAGTTTACAGTACTTGACCTCACGGAATTCACAGTTATTCACAATTACAAAGCAACAAAGCACCTATTGAGCTACGTAAGGATTTTATCTGGGTTTGACCAGGTCTTAGAACTTTATTCACTCACTTAGTGTTTTTTCCAAGTCAGTGTTCCCCATCTTTGGGCTATGATATTAAATCCTCAGAACGTGACCACGAGGTTTGCCAAGCAAATGAGCACTACATGCAAACAGAGTTTGTTCCTCTCCACTGTTTGTGTTTCTGTCGTATCTTCTGTTGCACTGTTACATCTTCAACAGCCAAAAAAAACCCCAGAAAACTGGTCAGGTGTCCCATCTACTCCTGTCTGCATTTGATATTTTTTAACCTCGTGTTTCCAAAGTAACAGAGAAGCGGATGCCATCATTTCATTAAAATACTCTTTTCCCTTAAAATGTTAATCCTTATCAAAGCAGCCTCACATCATATTAATTCTACAGGCCAGGTAGCAGTGACTGAGCTGTCACTTCTTTTCACTTTAATTTTTATTCCACCTTTCTTCCTGTGACAGTCAAAGCAATTTATTGAAGAAAACCAGGCCCTGGGGACACATCAAAGGTTGAAGGACTTGGATTTTGTCTGTGTGAAGGCTCCCACAGTTCTGATACCCCCATGAGGTACCTTCACTACACAGATGGGATGTATTGATCCAACGAGTCTGCAGCCATGGAAAGCTCCACTTATTTCAGGGTAAAGTGATTTTCTAGTGCTGCTTGGGCAGAAAGGATGGTCTTCCATCCACCAGGGAGGGTTTCTCTCCTCAAGCCAGCCCTTGAAATTCCCTGGGAGGATGTCCTCCAGCTCCACAAGACCCATTTTGCCTTGACTGGCCAAAAGAGTGAAAGATGCATCTGGCAATATCACTTTCTGCTGATCTGCTGCTGCTTCTGCAAAAGCCACATGCTCACAGTCCATCACTTGGGAATGCTGCACATGCAGCCTACAGGAGAGATGGGATTTTATTCCAGCACCACAAAAGCCCCAGACTTTTTTTTCACCCCCCAAATGGTTCCTGAGTGTGTTATGAAGCATCTCAGAGACCTGAGCATCACAATTATTCTTCTGTTCAGTGCCTTCCAGAGTGGGTTTCTACTAAAGTTTCTTTTCATCTTTCCCAAGTGCTGTTGGTGGTTAATGACATTTCAAAGGATCCATTAAAAACATTTTTATTAATATGCCTTTATTAATTTAGAAGGGCTCTTTGCACAGTGCCCTTGTTTGCAGCTACTTGGCATGAAATGAAGTGTTCTTCAGTGGGTTTGATAATGATTCACTTTCTGAGATGAGATCAGCTGTGGAACACTCCTCGTTTTCTTCCCAATACCATTCTCTGTTTACCTTCTTTCAGGAAATCTACTGTATTTGACAAAACCCCCACATTTTAATGTTTGAAAAATAATTTTTGTAACTGTTTAATGACCTAATGTGGGTAATTTGCATTGCACAAAGAGCAGATGGAATAGCTGAACCCAAATGTACAGATGGACAATGACACTGGAATAAAGTCCTCTGATAGCAACCAGGGGAAGATCTACTTGAATTAAACAGTACCAATTCACAGAATCACGAATAATTCCTATTTTTAAATGGTCCCAAAATGAAGGTAATGTTCTGTGGTCTATGATCAGGAAAATTATAGAGTGGGAAGACCTTTGAATTGTGGTAGGGTTGGATGAAAAATAGAATTAAAAGAATCGCCATAATTACCTTCTGATTGAACTCGTGAAAGAATGATCAGCAAAGGTGAGCAGGGAGGTTTATGGGGCCACAAACCTTCCCATCAGGGATGATTGGTGAGAGAGGAAGCCAGTGAATGACAGCAGAAATTAATTAGTGCTCATGTTTTCAGGAGCTGTTGGGTCACAGGTATTTGCAGTGGCTCGAGACAGCCCTGTCTGCAAACTGCTCTGCTATTTCAGAACCAACTGGGAGAAGTTTCAGCAGCCTCAGGATCACTTGGGTTTTTGGGTGGGTTTTTTTACGGTATTAGATGAGATGAAGAGCAGTTGCTGTTAACTCTTAACAGATTTTTGACACAGTGAGGAATTAGGGTTTTGTGGAATAACACACACATTAAAGACATGCAGATATGTGCTCATTTTCATGCTCTCTGCTGCCCTGGATGTGTGTTTAACACAGGCTGGGGTTTGTTTTGCTCTCAGACTAAAGAGGAAGAGATCTGTCATCTTGGCAAGTTTTCGGCATTGATTTATTAGATCGACGAATTCAATTATATTTTAACTTTTTTTGCTGGCATGTTTCTCAGAATATAAAATCCAATTATCCCATCTGTTATTTAAGTAACACAAACTATAGTCCTTTATTCTGTGTCTCCCTTCAACAAGCCCACAGCATGTGATTTACTTGGAGCCACAAGACTCAATAAAGACTTCAAGTGACAGTGAATTTCACACAGTCCTTACTAAGATGTTCCCATGGTTAATTGAGACAACTGTAAGAAATATTCAGACTTAATTATAGGCCTAGATTTTCCCAGATTCAGTTTCCAGCAATGAAATCCTAATATGTCTTTGCTAGATGGAAAGCTCTGTCTGCATGACCAACCTGCTGGTTTTTATGTTGATTTTGAATCGAGTTTGCTGCTGTTAATTAGTGTCAATTGCCAGATTGGTGGCAGCACGTCCAGTGCACTAAATACAGCATCCAAAATTAGTGGATGTTATTTGATGGAAAAGCTGTGAGCTCTTTAGGCAGACTGTGCTGTAGAAATGCAAAGCTCTTCTTGGCTTATGTTTTTTTAATTGCACAACGTGATTTAACCAATGCAAATAAAATTCCTTTTTGAAGCACTGTAGTGTCGGAGTCCAGAGTGCAGGTGATGCCTCCTCCAGCCACCTAGAAACAGAGACTAGACAAGAGTAAGGGAATAAAGACAGGTATTTATTTGAAGGGCCTTCAAGGTACACCCTGGGGGAGCCAAAGGCTGCTTCCAAAATGGACCCCAAGATGGACCCCAGGTCACGAGTTCTTCACACTTTTATAGGTTTGGTTCATTTGCATATCAGGGTTAATTCTCCAATTAAAGCCCCAGTTTAATGATGTAATTCCCCTCAGCTTGCCCCCCTTAGAATCTTTGATTTACACATTTTGGGCCTAAAAACAGCCTGGCTGTCCTTGAAGGTGAAGCCTGGAGAGGCTTTGTTATGTCTACCCAGTACAAGAGAGTAGGAATTACAGGCTTCAAGGAACTTCAGTTACACTCTAAGCAGTACAGAATTTGAAAA
>VZRV01003632.1:843537-906418 GCA_013398115.1 Falcunculus frontatus | reverse complement strand
GTTCAGGTTTGATAACCAGCATAGGCCCAGTATTCCGTTAAGCGAGGAGACCAAACATCTCAGAAGCCTCAGACACCAAGATCTTCTCTAGAACACATTTTGTAAACTAAGATAGGCCTGTCCAGGGGAGAAGGTTCCTCGGGGAGGGGGGTCCACTCAGCCTCCCATTGGGGAATCTTTGATAGATATGCTAATTGGTAATGCCTATAATTTTATACCCAAACTATTGTGTGTGTGCATTTTGGGGGTGCCCATGGGGGTGCATTTTGGTGTGCATTTGGATGTGCATTCCAGCGTGCTCCACCTGGACGGAGTGCACCAAGGATCCTTAAAATAAACACCAAGGTAAAATCCCTTTTTCCCTTCTAACCGTGTTTGGCTCTTGATTTTAAGACAAAGAAAAGGCATCAGTTGTACAACCCTGTTTCGGGAGGAATTCCATGGTTCTATGGGGGTTGAAGAGTCCAGGTAAAAAGCACACTTTGGTCTTACGTACAAATCAACCACTTTTGGCATTGGCCCCTGGAGGTGGCTTGGGGACTGCCAAGTATCCAACTCCATCAGCTGCAACCCCCAAATATCTAAAAGCACAGGAACGTTTAAGGCTTTAACTGTTTAAAATTGTCACAAAATCTGAATCTCTTGCAACATCAGCAAAGCTCAAAAATGCATATTTCACCAGGTAACACACCAGTTCTTCATACATCTGGAAAGTGTGGGAATAACACGTCTTGATTTGAATAACTAAGTACGGTAATTTCAGCAACACGTTTTTGCGGACATGAAATTTAGATGCAAAGCATGAAGCTATTTGCCTTATGACACAACATTTCTTCTTTTTATTTTAAAATATTATTATTTATTGCAAAAAAAAATTAGTTTCTACATTTTAAGATTCTTTTTCTCATAAACTTGGTTCACAAATTGGTAGAACCTACAATTACAGAAGCTGCAATCACCTTAATAGGTGGAAAGCAAAGACTTTTTCAAGGCATTTCCCAGACCACCTAAGCCCCAAATTGCCTGGATTTTCCTGTATAATTAGACATATTTGCCTAAAATTGAGATTAATCTGTGCCATGATGTCCAACAAGTAATTTATATATAATATAGGATGAGGAGAAAAATCCAGATCTCAAATGTGCATTGTGGTTGAGGGTAAAATGTCCTTTCTTCATGGTAAGTACATTGGATATAGAAATACATATATAAAAAAGTGGATTTTTTTCCAAATTAATGTATTTTCAGATGAATCAGAATCGTTATTCAGACTACCAATATTTAATATTCCATGGGTGCCACTTAATCACATGTTCATGGCACCTTCAGCAGCTCTGCTTCCTCAGGCTCTATCACTTCAATAAAACCAAATAAATTTGAAGGTCAGGAGAGAAAGAGAGACCCTGGGAGATAAACCAGTGCATTTTTGTGATTATAAAAATGAAGGCAGGTAGTTCTGGGGAAACAATTTCTGAATTCAGGAAAAGAAATGCCTTCTTTCTGCTTGTTTTGTGCACTCTTGGTAAGCCTTTCAATTTCTCTTGAATATCTCCCAGGCAAGTTTCAATTTTAGTAGATGATCAGGTCTCATATGACTTAGAGGAAAAAATACATTTAATATCCTCATGTTTATTTTTGGTGAGCAGATGCCTTCTGAAGAAAAGCAGTCACATGGGGAAATGGGAATTGTTATTGGGAAATGACTGTGATATTTATCTCTTTTTTTCCATCTGTAAAGAGCTTTCTTTGGTGTACAAGCATGAAAGAGGGGATAAAGGAGCACATGGAAACAACCCACTACTTAATTCAGCTGGTGTGGAAGTTTAATTTAATACAAAGAAAAAGAAGGATTTTTTCCCCCCTAACAAATCATAAAGAAGCTGATTTTATCCTTCATTTCAGCTGTGAAAACCAATGAACCAAACATCCAAACCAAATTTCCTTTAGCTTAATTAATTGTACCAGCCCTCAGACAAGAACACTGCACTTCTATGCACATGGAATAAAATGCTGGGTCTTTTTGGATGCAGTTCTCTGGGGATGCTTTGCAGTGCTGCCAAAAAAAAAGGTCACACAGCGCCCTCAACAAAATGCAGCACTGGTGCAATAAAAGTGAAAGTCTGGGCTGTTTTCTTTCCTGCCATCCCTGGAAATGTCAGATAAGTTCTCAGCAAGTCCCTCCAGCAGTTTAGGATGACTCTGCTCCTACCCCAAAGCCTGATCTCAGCAGACTTAGGAGCCATCAGGCAAAAAAATCCCACAGCTTTGCACAGGATTCTACAAATGTATAACAAACTGGTTATTTCCGTGATTCCAGGGACCTCAGATGCCACAGACAACACAAGAAGTGACACATTTGCATGTGAATTCTGCAAAAGAGCAGTGAAACAAAGCTCAGCTGCTGCTGCAAATATTTTCAGAGCTGTGAACACGTGATAAAGATTACGTAGATGGTGACTCCTACCACTGGGATTCATAGGTGCCAGTCAGAGGGCAAGGAGAAGGGAGCAAATTTATCTTCCTGCTTGATCTCTGGTACAGGATTTCCCATTTCTTCCTGCATTGCTTTTGGCTGAAATTCACCTTCTGTAAAAGCATCCACTTTTCATATGGGGAATTCACCACACTTCTCAGTTGTCATCCTTAAAGCTAAACATGTGCCATTTCTCATCTGCATTTTTCTTTTCTTACCTTCAAAATGGTCAAAAATTACAGAAGACGTGGTGGTAACCCAACGAGGTTGTGCTGTTCTGCAGGGGAGAGGGATTTTATTACAAATTACAAGATGAGAATGAGATTTTGTACTTTAAAGAACAATGAGAGCACAGTATGCAGCAGGTAGGTGTAATAGAGAGAAAGGACATGAGTTAAAATAATCCTATTTCCTAATAATTTAGTCCAAAATTCTTTATTTCTCTCCTGGACTCTTAGGTACTTGGTTGCAAATAAGGACATCTGCCCTTGAGGGAAATTACAGATGCAGGTTGGTTAAAACACACATGGTAATTGAAAAAGGCTGAAGTTCTTTAAATAAGGGCTTTATTTTATATATACACCATGAAAACTAAAACTAAACCACTCAACCATATAAGAATTCAGGACAAAGCATGCAGGATTCTAGATTTTGAAATGGAAATGGTGGAATCAATGAAAAATGAGTCACACGTAGAGGAGGGGCAGCCCATTTCTGAAATAAATATTGTTTGACATGAGAAAATGACCTGGAGCTGGACTAACACTAACATATTAATTGGAAAAGTCTCCCTCCAGAAAATATTAGATTCTACAGATTCTCCTTGGATTTTAGTTACGTATTTTGAAAACTGCATTATTCTTAAAGACTTTCTTGTTCTTCTCAGTATGTGAGTCCTTGAAGACCCTTTTCAACCTTTAGGAAGCAGTGGGATTTTCAGCCAGCACTCAAGCTCTGAGCTAGAAAATTTTCTACTCTTTCTCTTTCCCTTCCCCCCCAGAATCTCATTTGATAAATAACCAGAGGTTGCTCAAGTTCTAAAATGGAACATCAAACATTTCTGCAAGAGCTGGCTAAGCTGCTAAAGGCATGATAATTGTAATGAACAGAATCACTGCCTGCTTTGACTCACATCCTGTTTCACTCATGCAAGGTATTAAGTTTATACAACGGATTAGCTGATGACAAATTTGCTCCTCTGTGGATTACAAATGAGAAAGTTGTAAAAATCTCAACATACAAACAGTGTTACCGGGTATTACAATCGATTTGCACCACAGAGCACAGGATTTCAGGTGTTCTTTCAAATTGCACCCAGCTCAAACCAAATCTTAAGGAAAATGTAAAATTCTGACTACTTCTAATAGAGAAATACCTATGTTCTGTAGCAGTTTTTCCCTTCTATTTGAGATATAGGACTGGTATGGAGCCCATCACTGGTGACCATTTGATCATGGCATGGAAAGAGATTTATCTAAAACTCTCTGTAAATTAAAATGTATGGCCCTAGTACATAAAGACATGACCCTGGAGCCATAAGGAGTGGACCGGCTGTGATTCATTCACCAATCTCCTATGAATTGAAGCCGAGAATAATAAAGTACTGAAATACAGGGAGAGGGAGTAAAATATGGGATTCAGCTTCTAGACTACCTGGAAGGAGAATAATTGTTTCCAGGTATTATTTTCTTAGGCAAACTGTCACTGTGGGACATCAGAGTGACAGGGCAGAAAGAGTTTCATCCTTGCTAACATTTTCAAGAAATTGCATGTATTTCTGGTGAATTTTAAATTATTAGCAGATTTAACTGCCTAAACACTAAGGCACTGTAATATTGGATTAAAAAAATAAAAAAGAAAAATTTTAAACGTCCCAAAGAAACAAAACAAACTGAAGCAATTTTTACCCGATCGAACTAAACTGAGATTGCAATTCTTGCCCTTCTAATCTGCTCTGGCTTTGTGCAGGACAGTGTTTAGTAAGTGTTAGAGTGTCATTGAGATGGCCAAGCTCGAAATCGGCTGCTTCTTGAGACAGGCCAGTGGTGTTATTTGCACTTTGTGAAGGACAGATCATCATCAAGTGAGAGTAAGAGGTGGGGGCAAATGGGAAATCAACTCATAAAAATCTTGGGAGGAAATTCAGGTTTATCTTATGCTCACAAACATGTGTGTGTAGAATAAAAAAAGCCCATTTGTTTCTTAGAAGCAAAGTAGGGATCTGGAAATATCTGTGATGTAGTTGCTGGGAAAAAACATGGGGAAAAAAAAGTGAAGTTTCATGCTGGATACTGAAAGACCATCAACAAGTTTGGCAAAAACTCTACAAACACTTTGGAGGTGGAGCTGGGAGAGGCTGGTTTGGATGTCATTGTCTTTCTGAGCTGTTATCATAGGAACTGTGATAACTGGTGACGGTAAAAGAATCAAGCTGTCATTTTCAGAGAGCTTTGAAAGAAAACTGAGCTAAAAACAAAGAGATTTTCAGCTCGGAATGAGAATCTTTTGTCCTTGTTAGAAACCTCAATCAGTGCTATTCATGCAGGAGCTCCCCTGATGTGCAGGTTGCCTGTGGGATGTCCTCTTCAGTTTCCAGGGACTCTGCTCAGGTAACAGGAGAACTCAGGACTGACCGGTTGGATGTTTGTGATCCACCTGGCAGCACAAATTATATGAAGCAATTAGTGCAACAAATGGGCTCGTTCTTGTGAACAATGAGGAGGAACATCTTCTGCTTGGCAGAGTTGTGATTTATGGAATCATGGGATAGTTTGGGGTGGAAGGGACATCAAAGATCATCCAGTTTCAATCCCGTCATGGGCAGGGACAGCTTCCACTAGCCCAGGTTGCTCCATGCCCCATCCAGCCTGGCCTTGGACACTTCCAGGGATCCAGGGGCAGCCATAGCTTCTCTGGACACCCTGTGCTAGGGCCTCACCACCCTCACATGGAGGGATTCCTTCCCAGTATCCCATCTAACCCTGCCCTCTGGAAGTGGGAAACCATTGCCCCTTCTCCTCTCCCTCCATCCCTTGCTCCAAGGCCCTCTCCAGCTCTCCTGGAGCCCCTTTAGGCACTGAAAGGGGCTCTGAGCTCTCCCTGGAGCCTTCTCCAGGCTGAACACCCCCAGCTCTCCCAGCCTGGCTCCAGAGCAGAGATGCTCCAGACCTCTCCCTCAATCCTGGCTCCTGAGGACAATTAAATCCAAGCCAATTCTTCAGTCTCTACCCAACCCCCAGCTACTTCTGAATTTTTTAGAAGAGTGTGCATGTGTTTGTGTACCACATGTATCTATACGTACTTGCACACATACAGGTAGATAAGTTTTGGCAAATTAATTGTCCAGATTAATGTTTCAGGCCAGAGGTCACAAAGGGAGAAAATGTCCAGGCTGTCCAGTTCTCAGAATATCACAGAATTTCTCCAAAAATTTTGAAAAGGCACATGGCCAAAAGAAGAGGTTGTTACAGCTCATCCCTCTGGCTGATAGTGACTGCTTTTGACTGCAGCCATATCCTAACAACAACAACAAAAAAGGCCATTAAAAAAAAATTAGATTGATTATATTAAGTTGAATTTAAAAGATTGCAATTACTCATTCTTTGGAGGAAAGTATGTGTTCGCCTTGAGATGCAGCACTTTGGTATCTGTGAGCATTTTTAGTCACAGATCCTTTGGATCTTGCGTCATACTGGGAGAAAAACTGCACAAAGGATTCTGTGGAGACTCTAAAATCCTCTGAGGAAGTAATTGATTTGCAGGGGGGTTTCATGCATTGGTTGTTCCTGAGGAGCTCATGTCCTGACCTTTCAGGCTGTGAATAGCACAAATCTAAATATTTCTGTGATTTCTGGAAAAGTGCTGTGATGCAATGAGCTCCTGGCTTCTTGGAATGACATGAAAAAGCCCCTGGTAAAGTAAAGCATTTATTTCTCAGTTTTAGCCCAAGGAACTTCAATTGCTTGCACAGTATGAGAAAAAAAGCAAGGCATTCCTCTTAGTTTCACAGAATTTATGCCTGTAGGGTGGAAATTTGAAGTGTGACCACTTAAAAATATCCTGGAAATATTACTTTGATGGCTTTTCTCGGCACCTCGGTATCAGTGACACGTTTGCTGGGTGCTTTAAGCTGCTTATAAACTGCAGTGACCCATTTCCTCTGACAAGCTTGTAATAGTGTTTGTAAGTTATAAAAAAAAAATGAGCATGGAAAATAGAGATATTCATGAAATTTGGAGCCAGAAGGAATTTTCCTTATGCTCTTGTTCTTAATCGAGCAAAATTCCTTCTACCCAGGAAAGAATGAAAAATTCTTATTATTATCAGAGTCCAGCTTTTGAAGAGTCATAAAGTTAAAAACAGTGTCAGCAGAAGTTGTCTAACAGAGAATATCAAGAAAAAAAATTGAGATATTAAGTATCTTGAAGAGGGCTTTAAGGATAACATAGAAAGGAAATCTGTTTTTTAAATTTGGTCAAATATCCTCAGTCATGTTTGTGAAAATTGCAATCCCTCCCCTACTAAATTCATAGGAGAAAATTGAGGACCTGCCTCAAGTTATCAGAGGGAGAGGAGTGGGCACCTCAGAGACTTTCACAGCTTGCTGGATTCCTCAATGAGACTTTTCTGGTTGAGCACCTACAGGGTCTAAAGCTGGGAAAAGGAGAAGGAAGAATAAGGAAATTATTCTGTCCTGGAGAAAAATGGAATCATGGAATAGTTTGGGTTGGGAGAGACCTTAAAGACCATCTATTTCCACCCTCTGCCATGGGCAGAGACACTTTCCACTATCCCAGGCTGTTCCAAGCCCTGTCCAACCTGGCCTTGGACACTTCCAGGGATGGGATGTCAACCTATAAATCACCTTGTTCCAAGTAATAAAAACTCTGGGCTTACAAAGATGAACATGAAACAACTACAATTAACCTTACATTTCCAGAGAGAGCTGTGGCACCCAGACCTTCACTTGTGCTACAAAGAAACACTAAACGGAGTCCTTTTACCCTCCTACTCTTGCTCTCAGCAGCCACAGAAAAGCAAATATTCCTGAACGTTCTGGAACTGTGAGTTTTTGAAAAATGGCAGGAGAAAGATAGGAAAAAGTTATTTTTACTTGCCCATTTTCTAGAGCATTTTCAATAGAATAGTGTCCCCTGAGACTTTCTCCAAGGTAAACAACCCCAGCTCCTCTTCATAGGACTTGCGTTCCAGACCCATCTCCAGCTCCATGCCCTTTTCTGGATATCCTCCAGCCCTTCAGTGTCTTTTTTCAAGTGATGGGCCCAGAAAGTGGACATGGGACTCAAAGTGACTCAAAGTGGTTTTCAAACACTTGTTAATGCTCTTTTCAAAACTAGAAAACCGATTCAGCTGAACCCTTCTAAATATTTTATCAGTAAAAGGGAAAAGAATAAACAACTTTCATTTCCTGCAATTTTAGTAGGATGGAGAAACTCCTAGGGTCTAAGAAGCCCAGGTTTTAACTCATTTTCATTCCCCAGCTTTTGATGTGTAACCAGAGAATGCTGTTAATTAAAGCAGGCCCCCAAAGGCAAAAATTGTTGTTGTGTTGAAAACGAGAGAGAAAAAAAAAAAAAGCAACCTGCATCATTTCGCATTGCAAGGGACCAAAATAACACCCTTAAAAATTCATTTCCATTTCAGAGTGCTCTGAAACCTGATCACTTGTCCCCAGAAAACACAACCCCTGGGCCACATATTCAGGTGGTGTTGATCAGTGTGGCTCACACAGGCACAGAGGAGGCTGTGATTCATGTGAGCACTTTGTGCCACTTCTGGCCGTGCTTTGGCTGTGCCTTGGTGCTGTCTAAAACCACCACACGAGACCAGGGATCATCAGGCAGCCCAGACGCAGCCCCAGCAACTTGTTTTTCATTCTTCTTGACCAAATTCGTTTCTGATTGACTTCAGAAGTATTTTCTACTTTCTTTCCAAAGCTGCCTGAGCTGTTGTTTTATAACAGCTTCGTGCTGCAGCACATGCTCTGTGGTTTTCTGCTACTCTTACCCCTAGTGCTGTATGCAGGGCATCTCTTTCAGCCCCCCCAAGTCCCCTCAGCCTTGCCATCATCCCTCAGCCCCCTGGTCCCCTCAGACCCATTGTGGTGGCAGCTCCCATCACTCCCAGGAGACTGTGGCTGGATGAGCCTGGAGGTGACACCAGCTGAGCCCAGGGGTGACAGCAGCTGAGCAGAAAGGACCACGACACTGTACAAGCACTGCCCAGTAATTACATCTCTCTTTATTTTCAAGTTTTAAGCACCAAGTGAAAATAAACCCCACCCGAGCCTAAGCCCTTACCAGTCTAACTCTCCCCCAGTTAAGCCAGCACACTGGGAGAGCTGGTTGCTGCCTACTCTAGGATCAGGCAGCTGCCTGTGCTGCCCTCCTGCACTGCAAAGAACATCTCAGTGCAGCTCTGCTCCTCGGAGGGGCTGCTCACCAGGAACTTGCAGGAACGGGAGCAGGGCAGCAGCACCAGGCACTGAGGCAAACACAGCCGGGCTGAGAACAGCAAGTTTTGCACCCAGGTGGAGATTTGCTCCGGGTGTAAGTAGGAGCCTGTGGGTTTCTAAGAGCAGAGGGCTCTAATCCTGAGGCATCTCCTTGCCCCAGTAGTAGACAAAACACAAGGAAAAACTCATCCCATCAGATGCTCCATGGAGCACTCCAGCACCACACAGATGTCAGAGCACCTCTCTGGCTGCTGCCCCATGGTGTCCTGCTCCAGGATGGAAGAGTGCCCAGGGGGTGGCTGCAGGAACACGAGCAGCTGGTAGAAGATTCAATTCTTGTGAACCTTCCAGGATTCATGGGTGCCATTCATCCCAGTGTGTGGGGAAATCTTTGTCATGAGAGTGCTGCATGAAAACTCTTGGTTGATCAAGAAGTCACTCAGCAGCTGCCTCAGACTCCTGCCCAGGTCAGGCAGCTCCTGCACTGGAAATAGGGTGGGCCAAGCCAAAGACCTGGCAGCATTCTGTGCTCCATTGAGGCCTTCATCCTCCTCTCTATCATCCTGGTTCTCCTCACAGCTGTACCCGTCCTGCTCAGGGCAGCTGCTGGAGCCAAGCTGCTTTTGCATGCAGAACTCAAACAGCACGGCTGCCACAGTGGCCCAAAAGAACCAGTTAAACACGGAGTGGAGGAAAGCTTTTTCCAGGGCCCTCCGCTCAATCTCCTGCCACAGCCGCGACATCTCCTGGCGCAGAAACTCCTCGCGCTGCTGCATCCGCTGGGCCGTGGCCACATCGGCCTGTGGATCGTGTGTCTGCCCGGGCAGGATGGCCAACACAGCCATGAGGAGTGTGATTGATGCACCCATGGCCTGGAGGAGATGGGAGAAAGGTTTACCCAGCAGGTCTGGGTGAACAGGCTTGAGGGGACTGCAGTCCCTGGCTGGAGACGGCACAGGGCCCATCCTGCCCAAAACACCCTGATGGTCATCCCCTGGCTGGGCTGTGCCCCATGAAAGGACATAGACACCCGAACAGAGTCTCCCAAGGCCCCATCCCTGCCATGCTGGAGCATTCCATGGAGCCAGGGGCACCTGGCACAGCCCCAGAGCCTCTCAGGGCAGCTGCCACCCCTGGGAGCCCCAAGCCCCTCTGTCCCCAGCCCTGAGGACAGGGTCATGCCCTGCCCTGAGGGGCTCAGCTCTTGCTCTGGGTTAGAAACCCCCCTGGACATCTGGCCCATGCCCCACCCAGCCCAGCCTTGCTGAAAGTATCTTGTAACATCTAATGCTCATCTAAAATAAGAACTATAACTAGTTTGGGCTGAAGTTTCCCATCCTGGCATTTTTCCAGCAGCCTCATGCTGTTCTATTTAGCTTTCTTACAGGTGGAATAAGGATAAGATGAGGAGGGGACAGTTGGCTCTTTCTTCCCCTTAATTTTCTCTAAAGTGCTTTATGTACTTCAGGAGATGCTAATTAAAGAAATTATGTTCTGTTTGCCTAGCCTGAAACAGTATTTAAAAAAAAATCAGAACCAAATCCACATCTACTTTATTGTTACTCATCTCATCCTTTGACGCAACGACTTGAAATCTATCAGACTGTTTCTTCTTTTCTATTTTCCTGCAATACACATTATTACAAGCATCTGAAAAGTCTTTGTTCAATGAAGACTTATTGAATCATGCAATGAAACAAAGAGCCTGCACTGAACATCCTGGATCTCCTCTTTCAAGATAGTTATTCTACATGCACAGCACACACCTACCAGATCTCTTCTGCTGTTACAAGGATGAGATGGATTTTCTCTCACAGCTGGATTTCAGGCTGTAAAAGCACTAATAGCTTTAAGGAAAAGATACTGAATTTGAGATTCTGTAGTTAATTCAATAATACTATAGTACTTTGGACATGAAACAAGACTTGCACAGGATGTTTAACTTGGGCCATTTGGAAATTAAAACGTTATTTTACAAAAAGTCCTTCACATTTTTATCTGGTGGATGTATTTGTGCCTTATTTTGCAGGAAGGTAGACAGGACCAGGAGCTGGAAGCTATTATATAGTGGAATAGAAGATAAAGGAATAAACAAATGCCCAAGCACTTCACTGCTCCCCAGTGCCTCTTCTGCTGTTTAGGAGCTATTGGTTACATGACTTAAACTTGCAAGGTTTTTTAGCTTAATTTAGTTTACTCTTTTCCGTGGCATGGTGACAACTTGCAGAAATTGGTGCTTTTAAAAGTACAAATTCAAACCTTAACAATTCCAAAGCTGTGCATGAATCGGCTCCTTCTGCCAATCGTTCCTTCCTAAGCTGTGGAATAATATCCCTGACCAGCAAACTTCCTTTCTCCTTTTCAGGAGACCACTCTATGGCTGCTTGTTCTTTCCCATCCTAGCTGTTATTTGATTTTAAATGCTAATGTTTCATGAGAATGCTCTCCTTAATAGAAATGTTGTGATATACCCCAGTGGATATCAAAGTAGGGTTCAACTCCTGAGCTTCCAGCAGCAAAAGCATAAATTTTTTTGTGTTCAAATAACTTTGAGATATAAATATCTACTTTCTCCTGCTCTTTTCTGGATGACACTTTTTTTTAATGAGAGAAAGTTGCCACAGAGGGGAAAAGTTTTCCTCTTTGCTGACATGAGTGCTGCACCACTTCTGATGCCTGCAAATAAAGACAGAGGGTGAACATTTCAAAAGGCAAAGGATCATGAGAATTTTATACCAGACCCTAATATATAACCCAGCTCTTACTCCTGACGAATTAGTCAAGTTTCAGGAAAAAAAAATCTGTTCATCTGGTAGATCAGTTTTATTGTTTTATTTGTATTTTACACTTTTCTTTGGTTTGAGTACACTGGCACCCAAGCCAGGTTATCTTTAATGTTTTAACCATATTATTAACATGCTTTCCAATCAGCCAATATAGCTGAAAAAAGGTAATATGCCTGGCATTAATCCTTTCCTGCTTTTTTTAAGCCAAACAAACAAATCTTGAATAATAATGTGGGATTTTCCGGTTTGGCTACAAACAGTTTCTTGCCATTCTCCCCTTTAAAAAATTTCCATCTGACATGCCAGCAGTGCTGTCTTGTTTTTGTTCTCATATATAATTAGAAGGACAGGAAAAATAAAAGCTTGCAACCAGTTTAGTGCTGAGGCCAGGGCTTTTTCTTCTGGAGGAGCAGAACATCAAGTCCTCATTAGGATTAAAATCATTAGTGTTTAAATACTCACTTGAAAATCCTTAATGTAAAGTGTTCTCTTAATGCTACAGAAGTATTTCCTTAATCAGGGCACTTTTAAGGTCAAGGGTTTAATTACAGTTATAGTCAGCAAATGTGGAAAAATTACCCAGCACATGAAACTGTGCTACAGGAATGTTATGGATTGGGAAATATGGTTATGGATTGGGAAATATGGTTATGGATTGGGAAATATGGTTATGGATTGGGAAATATGGTTATGGATTGGGAAATATGGTTATGGATTGGGAAATATGGTTATGGATTGGGAAATATGGTTATGGATTGGGAAATATGGTTATGGATTGGGAAATATGGTTAGGACTTGAACTTGGCCCCAAAAGTTCAAAGGAGTGGATGTGTAAAAAAATCCCAAATTATTTTTGTTTAGTGAGGGAGTGAAAAAAAGCTGAGAATTATTGAACACTTCAAGGGATGGAGCAGCCACAATTTCCCTGGGCAACCCGTGCCAGGGCCTCACCACATTCACAGAGAAGAATTTTATTACAGAACTTGTATTTCCATTTGCCTCTTTTTAAGCACCAGGGCCTTCTGAATGAAGGCGAGATGTATTACTTTTACATTTTCCAATTCAGAATTATTTTCCTAATTCTCACAAGAGGCTCCAACAATTGAAGCTCATCAGCCGACATTTAATAGCTTATTTGCAATTGTCAACAGATTTGGCAAAGGTTTTTAAATTCCTGCTTAGTGACAAAATTCTCTTCCTGCAAAAAGGGATGGGCACAGTAAAACCCCCAAAATTTCTAATTCTGTTTAAAATAAAAATGTTGCACCCTTGCCAATGCACATACATAAACATAAAGCAGGTACTTCTTTATGAAAGGAGAAAATTGAGAGCTTGGAGTCTCTCATCCTTTCTGTTCCTGAGCCGTGAGAGCCCTCTAGGGTTGGTTCGGGCACTTGGTGTTGCATTAATCAGACCTAAGACGATCCCAAGAAACAGCACACAAACTGTGCCACATCACACAACTAGACATCCTCACTTCTGCCCACAGCTATAACTACTCCGAAATCTGCTTCTGTAGATTTACACAGAATTTCCATCCCTCTGCTCCTAAATCCCCAGCTTAGAGAGTTCTTGTGTTAAAGCCAACTTCCTCCTTCCCTGACAAAGTGGGATCCATTTTCAATCTTGCTACAGTTATTTTTTTTCCTTAATTTTCTTATCTATAATATTGCCAACTTTAATCTGGGCTGCAGCAAAGAGAAATCCCTCTATCCTTGTAAAAGAGGTAAAGAGTTGGGCAAGCCACAATATTTAAGCACCAAAATGCAGCTGCTTGTAGGAATTGGTGGCCTGCACCTTGTCAGGTTTAAAATTATATTCTCATTTTAAGATTCTTAGTCTTAATAAGATAAGATTGAGACTACTTTTATTCTCTTTGTCATTATTATTATTGAAACCAAATCAGGGCATTAAAAAGTTGAACAAGAGTGGGGCTGAGCTGCAGTTCCTGTCAAGAAGGTTCTTGCAGGCCTTTTCCACATGTGCTACACCTCTTCAGAGGAAATATTGGTACAAAGGCAGAAAACAAAGATGGGCAATTCAAACCCCAACATAACCAGAACAAACTCTTTTTCCAAACTTCAGAAGTCTTGTTTCGACTTCACTCACAGATCATCAGTGAGGACACACACAATGAAGAAAAATCAAAAGCAACAACAAGCAGCAAAGCAAAAACAAGACCAGCTTTTCTGATGTTGTTGTTATATCTATAGATAGTGGTTTTTTGCATAAAATTTCAGGTTTAAAGTCCCAAAGGTGTCTGTTTTTCCAGAAACATGACCAGACACATCCAAAGCGTGGATTATGATTCCCTATATTTAAGAGGCAGCCGTTTCACAATAGAGACAAACCATTTCCCCTGTGGTCTCTTCCTGTGTCTCAGAGCTCACACTTCCATCTAACACCCATTTTTTAAAATTTTCTCTTGCCAAATTCCCTTCTAAATGTCACATATTGTGACACATATGTAAGCCAGGTGTGGGGAAAAGGAAGCCAATTTAAGTGGGCGATGCTGTTACTCACAGTTTAATGCCCAGCTTCAAAATACACGCAAACCTTGGTATTGCGAAATATAGAAGTCTGATACTGCATTTTTTAAAGTCAGATGATAACAGCTGTAACCACCACTTTTCTTTTTATAGGAAAGAAAGACAAAACTACTCAGAGGCCAGTTTGTGGCAGAAGGGCTCAGAAAGCCAATGGTAAAAAGAAGGAATAAAAATGTGCTCCTCATGTCAAAATCCCTTTAGAAGAAATTTGAATTCTCACCTGGTTTTGCTGACAGCATGACTTAGAGACTCATGGAATCACTTAGGTTGGAAAAGACCTCTGAAATCATTGAGTCCAACCAATCTCCCAGCACTGCCAAGGCCACCACTGACCCATGTCCCCACGTGCCACATCCACATGGCTTTTGAATCCCTCCAGGGATGGGGACTCCAACACTGCTCGGGGCAGCTGTGCCAGGGATGGAAAACCCCTTTCATGAGGAATTTTCTCCAAATATCCCACCTAAACTTCTGGCACAACTTGAGACCAAGTTCCCTTTTTTCCTGACCCTTGTTACTTGGGAAAAGAGACCAATCCCCACCTGGCTACAATCTTCTTTCAAAGTGGTTGTGGAGAGTCAGAAAGTCCCCCTGAGCCTCCTTTTCTCCAGGCTGAGCCCCCTCAGCTCCTTCAGCCATTCCAGATCCTTCCCCAGCTCCATTCCCTTCCCTGGACCTGCTCCAGCCCCTCAACATCTTGTCCTGAGGGGCCCAAAACTGACCCCAAGGTCTGAGGTACCTCAGCAATGCCCAGCACAGGGGACAGTCACTGCCCTGGTCCTGCTGAGACAAGACTTGCACCAGTATGAAAATGCAACAAAAAATTCATTTGTGGATATTTTAATGATATTTTAACTTAGTGACTGAGTTTTAGAATTTCTAAACCCTTAATACCGGGTAAAACGTGGGAGGCAGCCAGAGCTCAGCAGTAACAGAACATCCTGAGTCACAACCTGAATATATTTCCCCACTCATATTTCCAAATCTCCTTCATCCCCTTCCCCCCACTCCATGCGTGTAGTAAAGAGATATCAATGATTCTCTCAAAGTTTGCAGTCGATACACAAAAAAAAAAAAGAGAAGGCTGGGAGAGCTTGACTGGAAGTTCCCACTGCTCTTAACGCCATGATGCTTTTTTTGCTTTTTGTATATACACCCTCTATACACTCTTCTGCATAACTTTTATGTATTTTTAAGGGCCTTTTAGCCCACATACTTCTAATTCTTCAGGTTTGATAACCAGCATAGGCCCAGTAGTCCATTCAGCCAGGAGACCAAGCATCTCAGAAGCCTCAGACACCAAGGCCTTCTCTGGAACACATTTTGTAAACTAAGATAGGCCTGTCCAGGGGGGAAAAGTTCCTCAGAGAGAGGGGGGTTCACTCAGCCTCCCACTGGGGAATCTTTGATAGAGATGCTCATTGGTAATGCCTATAATTTTATACCCAAACCATTGTGGGTGTGCATTTTGGGGGTACCCACGGGGGTGCATTTTGGTGTGCATTTGGATGTGCATTCCAGCGTGCTCCACCTGGACAGAGTGCACCAAGGATCCTTAAAATAAACACCAAGGTAAAATCCCTTTTTCCCCTCTAACAGTGTTTGGCTCTTGATTTTAAGACAAAGAAAAGGCATCACTCTGTTCTCTGTGCTGCTACTTGCAGCCACACACTGGATGAAAGCTTCTTGACCTGCTCTCTTCACCAGCGTCCCCTTCAGCTCCTGGCAGGAGGGGGATGCCGAGCTGCAGCACATCCTGGATGGAGCAGCTCCTTCCAGCTGAGCCAGAAGAGGGAGACCAAGGATGCACTAAGCCAGATGCCAGCTCCTCTCCCTGCTCACCGTGCCCATGCTCACTCTCCCTTTCAGGAAAACCAGACTGCAATTTCTGCACCTGTGCAGGCTCCAACTGGTGCAATTTATAATCTCCAAACCACAGTGTTGGAGCTGTGCAACCACACTGTGAAAGAAACTGACAAGGGCTAACAGCATTTTGAAATCCTCGAGATGAAACACCTATACAGCCTGCTGGAAATACAGCTAAACAGCCTTAATAAATATTTATTTTTAAAGCTGGGAAACCTAAATGCTGCTATAAGAAGGCTGTCAGATGTGTTTGTGGACCAGAGTACACCTCCAGCTGCCTGCATTCCTAGAAAATAGACCACAGCAAGCCAGAATATCCCTGTCATTTCTATGCTGTGAATATTTGAGATTCTCTGGGCCCAGAAGTGGTTGACAGGAGAATCACTTTATCAGTCCTCTTGATTTGAACATGCTTTTGTGTGCATTCTCCTTCTTCTGCTCATTGCACTATGTTTTTATTTACATGATGATTTTGGCGAAACCTAGAAGCCACAAAAATGGCTCAAAGCCCCTCTGTATCGATTGGTGGAGAAACACATAAAAAGAAACCCCCTGCCAATTAAATCCTGCAGTGTAAGCAGATTTGTACCCAGGGCAGACAAAGGTGGGTGCTTGGAAGGGCTGAAGTGCCAGCAAAAATCCAGTGACTTCTGTAGTAGGGTAACATATTAAAATATTGTCCTGCATCCAACTGCTCTAGGCACATTTAGGATTATTTGTGGGACTATCTGGAGGTATCTTGTAATAAAGCACTTGTTTGACTTCCTAGCCCCTTACACAGGATCTCATGAATGAACAGTGTTGGGAAAAAAAATTCTGAAGGAGATGCAGCATCACATTCCCTTTTCATTGCCAAAAAAAAACCCAAACAAAAAACCCCTGAAAACACAACAACAACAAAATACCCCCCAAAAACCACATAAAAACCCCAACCCACCCCACCAAAAAACAACCAAAAAACCCCAACCAACCAAACAAAACAACCCAAAACCTCCCCCCCGCCCCCTCCAGTATTCTCAGAGGAATGAAAAAATAAAAAAAATAAACATCCAGTTCTCCACAGCTCTGCTCCAGACTTCAGCCAAAATTTACCAGAACATTTCTACAGATAAAAATCTTCAGAATTTGAGGCAACAGGCAACACTGGCAAATGTTTTATAACCTCTTTGAGAGGTAAATTAGCAAAAAACCAGCATCGAAAAATGTCAAAATAAATGTTTTACAGCAATTCCAACTGTGAATTTCCTTCACCCCATTTAATTACTCTTTTCAGATACTTGGATTTTCTCCTGGCATTCTCAAATTCTTACCCAAAGTTCACTAACAGCTATAAAAATACCCCCTGTGGCTTAGTGGATTTTGGATTTCCAGAAGTTCCAGTTCCAAACTGCTTTTCTACCTGATCAAAAAATTAATTTAATAAATTCATTTAGCCATGAGCATCCCAAGGAGAACAGCTCTAGCTCCCTCCTGATTCAACTTGGAAAATACTTCAAAAAGACCAAGTTATTTCTGTTTTCCTCATTTTCCAGCCTGTCAGTGGGACAGTTTGGGGGTTTATGGGAAGAGTGCTGGGTGTGGTCACCAGGACCCAGGAAAGGAGAGGAAATTTCTCCTGAGCAGAAAGAAGCAGGACTGTACAGGTGATCCCTGCAAACAGCAGCTTTCCAACAAAAGAAAAGCCTGGGGCAATGTCAAATTCTCCTTGTAATGGAAACAGCAAGGCTGAATATTAACAAAATCCGCTCAGAAAGCACTCAGAAAATCATTTTTGGGGTCACCAGGCCCAGAGTCAGGAGCATCCTGGTGTCAAGTCCAAAGCATGGGTGCAAACACCATAAAAACTGCACCTGATGTGAGTGAGGACAGCAAAGGGAGGGAGAGTGAACCAGCAGCTCTCTTAGCTGCAGGAAGAGCCTGATGCTCAGGTGCAGCCAAGATTTCCAAATCCCACTTTTTTCCCCCCACATGACCCCATATTAATTCATATTCATGCAGTACCTAATTTGCTGTCTGCAGTGGGCACAAACACAACCATCCAACTGCTCACACAGCTCCAAACCTTCCCTGACATCCCAGGTTCCCTGGGGAGATTCTTCTCCGAGGGTTTTCCAAACACATTGCTGAAACATCACTGTGCATCCAGAGGAAACCTGGGATTAGCCCTTTACACAGAGCCCTCACCTGGCTTTGCCCCACTGTTAGGGGACTCTGGGATTTGGAAAACCTGTTTTTATTGACCACCCATGTTTGATTGGAAGCAGGAAATGAACTGTAAGTTTCCTGCAAAGATGATGCTGCAAACATGAGTTTTGGATAAATGAATCCTACTGAAGTGGCTTTGTTTTGTGCAAATAATTCGATTTCCAATGCACCTAAGAGGAAACAAGGCAGAAAATGAGTTCCTGTTTGGTCATTATATTCTCCCAGTACCTGGGTGAGGAGACAAGGTCAGGCACTTCTTCCAATGAGTATTTATTTATCCAAAACAGAATGGCTTCAGGCAAAGATTTTAAGAGATGTGTTTGCAGGAAGGTCTGAGACTAATAATTCTTTTCTGGGATTTAAAACAAAAATCTTCCAGAGCTGATCAGAGAAGAGATTTGAGACTATGTCTTGTGTTTGCCACATGTATCTCTTCTCTTCCTTCTCCCCCTGCCTGGTTATCTTTTCAAAGGGGTAAAGGCAAGTCTGACTTTAGCATTCAGCACAGAGAGCTCACAGATAAAAATCTGAATCAAAGATAGGTCCTAGATAAACTTTTTCCTTTTTATTTTAATTTGCTGGGGATCAGTTGCCTAAATGCCTTTAAATACGGACCTAGAGCTGCAAGGATTAGAACACTGATAACTAAAATGTCATCTAAGAGCTGAGTCATGTTCCTAAATGTCTTTGAGACATTTATCATGGATTATACGGCCCAGCATTAATTTCTTTTCAGACTTTTTACTGCAACATTAAATGATGGGAAAAAAATGATCAAGCGGTTGCACAGCCTAATAAGGCAAAGAACCATCTCGGCAAGCAGAGAAAAACACAACTGAGCACTAATGAAAGAAATTACAGCACAAAGGGGCAGTCACAGACTGCATTACACACACGTCAGGAAGTGATTTAACAGCTGAGTAACCAGAACCAAATCATTGAGACTTGATCCCGGCAGAAACGAAATATTGTGCTGTGCTGACACCTGCTGCACAAATCCATTTGCTCAGGAAACCACAGCTCCCTACCACACATTCCAAAAAGCAGCTTTCCAGCCCAGAGAAGTTACCCTGAGGCCTTTGGAATCATCTGATGCTTGCAAAGCACTTAGAGACAACCAGAGCTGTCTGGGAGCAGCATCTTCCTGAGCAATTCAGTGCAGTAAATTTTCCTCTGTTTACAAGACTCACCCTGATACGACAAAGATGTGATAAGAAGCTTGGGAGGAGGTTTTTGTTCAAGGACAGAAGTGGCAGTGGAAGTGCTTGTCTGAGTAATATGCCTTAAAACCAATTCCTTTTGCTTAGTATTGTTTAATTTTGAGGATTTGAATGTCAGAGGTTCGTGGAGAAAAGAGTCATAGAACCACAGAGTCATTAAGGTTGGAAAAGACCTTCAGGAATATCGAGTCCAACCCTTAACCCAGCACTGCCATTGACACCACTAAATCACATCCACACAGCTTTTAAATCCCTCCAGGGGTGGTGATTCCACCACCGCCCTGGGCAGTCAACCCTTTCCATGAAGAATTTTTCCCTAATATCCAATCTAAACCTCCCCTGGCACAACTTGGGACTCTTTCCTCAGGACAAGTGACCAACACCCATCTGGCTCAGGTAGTTCTGGCTGCAAAAAGTGGTGAGGTCTTTAGGTCTTGTTTGGCCCAGGTTACTCCCTCAAGTTAAATCCAGAAATGTTTCTTATCACACCCTGTTGTGCTCCATCAAGCACCCAGGAGTCTGCAGCAGGTTAGGAGGCAGCCTCCTCCATAAACACAGCCACATGCAGCTCTCTCTTTTGGCACTGCCTTGATCCTGTCATATAACATTCTCTTCCTTTTTTAAAGAAAAAAAAAACAAGCCCAAAGCATCATAAACCCTGTATTTCCTTATTTGTGCTTTAGAGACTCTTCTACTCGGGGACCATAAAGTTGCACGTAGGGGAAAGAGTGACCCACCAACAACCCCGTGATATGAAAAGTGCCATTTCCAAATAGAGGCTGCATGTTCCTCTTAGATCAATTACAATAAAAAAATTAACTATTGCACTTTTCAGTCTCCTTTAGTCCCCTTCTCTTTAGCCCAGCTGTAAATGGCCACTCATTTTGGGAAGAACAGATTCACCCAGACACGATTCTTTCCTCTGCTATGGGAAGACGGTGTGCTGTAGTCAGCTCAACCACATGGCCTTAATTTTTAATTATGGACACCCTTATTCTATATTCTTTTCTTTTAAACCGCCCACATTTCACCAGCCTTTTGCTGTTCGAGGTTCTGTGCAGGAGAGGCATCCTGCTAACGAGAGCACTTCCCTGTAATTACCTATGCAGACACGGTGACCTAAAAGACACATTACACCAAGCAAACAACTCCCAACAGCAAGCAGTGGGCTTGTTTACTTCCCTCGGAGCTTGTTAGGTTTAATCCTTTTTGGGTTATTTTTTCAGCTAATTGATTTATAGCATCAGTTTCAAAACTGAAGCTCCTAATTTCCATTCTCTGAATACTCCACACCCCGGAGTGCTTTCGGTTTGTATTTAATATTGGGTTCAGGTAGCAGATGTAGAAGAAAAATAGCTGCCTGTTAAGACTATCATGTGCCTCACTTGACACAGAATTGAGAAGCAGCCAAAATACAAGAACCTCACTTAGTTACCTCTTACTTTCTCAGCCTATGTCCAATCATTAGACCACACTAAACACATTTAACTCACAATGAATCTTCCACTTAGAACCCTTCAATCAATTTTTCCCCCTTAATCCCTTGGAAACTTCTATTTGTTACCTGAGGCACCTCGGCTCAGCAGTCCCTGGGAGCAGCACATGGGGAGCTGACAACAGAGATTTTACACACCCACCCTCCTCCAAGCACCTTTAAATGAAGTGGCTCAGCTGTCAGAAGCATCAGACTGGATAAAGGAAGGCAAAACACCTGGGGGTGAATCTATGAGGAGATTTGTGCCCTGTTAACTCTTTTACAGCTGTTTCTCAATGTCTGGAAGTGCTGTAAACAGTTACAGGTGACAAAACATGTGGGCTCTTATCTGGGCTTCAGTGTTAAACCAGGTCATATCTGAAGGTGTGTGGTGCTTTCAGATAATCTTTCTAAATTATTTTGTCATCACTGCTAAAGAGCCACAGCTCTCCTGATTTCGTGTCTTGGCTGTTATGTAATGTGAAGGTTGCAGGTTGTCACATCTGCACAATTTTCCCCTCCCACATTTTGCTGGACTTGGGGAAGATCACCCGAGCACTTCACTTCTCATTTGTGCCTTTTCCCCTTTCCTGTTATATGAAATGAGCCATTTGTCTTCCTTACATGCTGAGCAATACCCTCGTAGTGTTTTCTCCTCCTTGACTTTTTTATTGTCACTTGGTTAGACTGGCAAAGAAGATAATCTTTTTATTTTGTATTTTTACAGCTCAGCACAGTGGGACTATGCCCTGAGCCAGAAGCTGCAAAGCTGTAAAATAATCCAAGCCAGCAGCATGGATATGGCAGTATTTTACCCTGATTTTCATGCAAATTGTGAAAGTTATTTGATGTCCATCACTCTCCAAGTTTGGGTAGAGTCGTTAAGATTTGAAACTTGTGGGTCTTCCTGCGAGGATCAGAGGACTACACTTCCCCTCTCCATCCCAGCAGGAAAAATGCCCACTCCTGTCCCTCATTGTGCACTGCCACTTGCCTGGCTGTTGTGTGTCCCCAAATTCACTCTTAATATCTTTTCTCCCTGTCCAGAGAGAAGCCAGGTGTACAATAAGGTCCTCATTAATTGTTGCTTCCCTCGACTCCTGGATATTTAAAGGAGATGTTCACAGCTTTTAAGCTGATTGTGGTACAGACCCCAGTTTTGTAGGCAAAAAATTGACAAAAGGCAGCAGAGGGAATGGTGGTTATGCCTCATTTGTAAATGGATAGATCCAGAAGAAGGCAAGTTCCTGCCTCTTAATCCATCAGTCAGACTTAGTTTTCCTCAGAAAAGTGAACTGTCTCACTAAAATGGGGCTTGGAGCAACCTGGTCCAGTGGGAGGTGCCCCATGGCAGGGGTTGGAACTGGATGGTCTTTAAGGTCCCTTCCAACCCAAACCATTCCATGATTCTGTGAAAACAAAGGATGCTCCCCATCCCACCCGCCATGCACGAGCATGGAAACACGTATTTCTTGTATTGAATCTTGCACACTGAACAGCAATTAATACCAGAAGAGAGCTCAATATTTCCATACAGGCTGGTTGGCATTGTGGGAAAAGGATTGTGAGAGCGAGTAATAGGTGAAATAAATGAAATACACAAACTCACTCTGGGTCGCAGACAGGGTCAAGCAAGCAGCTCATTAATGTCCCAAAGTGACCTTGGCCCTGACTGACTCTGCCCTCCACAGTATTACTGAAAACACATTTCAGTGGCTTCATCCTATGCTTTAACACTTGTTTTTGCAATGCAGGGAAAGAAAAACAACAGATTTTCGAGGGACCTTAAGCTGCTTACTCTTTCTTCCTTGAGCTGCCATAACTGAAGCTGTTCTTGCAGGAAGTGGATTTGAATGTGGACATTTTAGCATTTAAGAACCCTCAGAGAAGTGAACAGTTGCTTAGTGGGCAGTTCACATCCATCTCTGAGTCCAGGGATTAAGAATGTGCATCTTTTACAGCCAGCACTCATGAGATCCTGTCCTTCGGTTCTTGTAGGAATGGACTGAGCTCAGTGATAATCCCAGCTAAAGCCTTTCTGTAAACACAACTCAAGAGATTTTCCATATAATATTTGGACTGGTATCTTCCCCCTGGTGCTCCCAGCTGCAGCCTTTCCCAGGTTAACAGAGCCTCCCCCTTCCACCAGCGCAGCTCACAAGTCTCTGCCATGGGGAAAGCCAAGTCAGAATTCTTGAACGGGGTTTACATTTCTGCAATTAATAAATCTTCAGTAAGAGATGTGATAAGCTCTCTAGAGCTGTCTCTTTAGATGCCTTGAGATCTGAGCTCAGCAGGGAAACTGGTGACTTCTGGCCTTTGGCCTTTCTAGAGTCACTGGGGAGTGGAGTCAGCACCCCGGTACAAAAACAGAGTGAGAACTGGCAGTGGTTTCCTCATTTCCAAGAGCTTCATAACAGACCTCTGGGGGAAAGGACACTTAATCTGGTCCCAAAAGTGTGTGGAGCCACACTCCAGTACATGGTGAGTGTCCAAGACTGGTGAGGAAAGCTGCAGTGGTTCAGTCAGTGGGAATGATGGGCTGTGACACCTGCAGAGCAGCAGATCCCCAACAGCAGAAAGATGTGGAGCTGCTGGAGGGAGTCCAGAGGAGGCCACGGAAATGCTCCAAGGACTGGAGCCCCTCTGCTCTGGAGCCAGGCTGGGAGAGCTGGGGGTGTTCAACCGGAGAAGAGAAGGCTTCAGGGAGACCTCAGAGCCTCTTCCAGGGCCTAAAGAGGCTCCAGGAGAGCTGGAGAGGGACTTGGGACAAGGGATGGAGGGAGAGGACACAGGGAATGGCTTCCCAGTGCCAGAGGGCAGGGATGGATGGGATATTGGGAAGGAATTCTTCCCTGTGAGGGTGCTGAGGCCCTGGCACAGGGTGCCCAGAGAAGCTGTGGCTGCCCCTGGATCCCTGGAAGTGTCCAAGGCCAGGCTGGACAGGGCTTGGAGCAACCTGGGCTAGTGGAAGCTGTCCCTGCCCATGAGAGTGGAACTGGATGAGCTTTTAAGGTCCCTTCCAACCCAAACCACTCTGGGATTCTGTGATTTTGCCTGTCTTGTGTAAGACCATGACACACCTGGAGTAGTGCTGCTCAGGTCCACAACTCTTCAGATTTCAATAAAAAGAGAGGGCTAAAGAGAAGGGAGACAAATCTCATCAAAACCGTCAGCAGGTTATGTTCACATGTCTCCATGAAACATTTTACCACTGCTCCATCCTAAAACCAACTTCGATGTTGAAAGAAAAAAAAAATTCCAGAATAATCAAAATTCATATCACTGGGCTTGGACCCTCAACTACAAAGCTTCCACCCTATCATTTTGTTTGTTTTCAATGATATGTTCCATTAAGCAGTGACTGTGTCTGTGATTAAAAACCATTGCTTATCTTCATGCCTCATTTCATGTTTCTTCTGTAGACATCCTATTCTTGAAAAAAAACACAGATCAACCCCAAAATTTTCACTGACTTATTCTGGTGAGCAAGGATCATATGTATTTTATTGTCCTTGTGGTGTCTTTCAAGCAGAAAAATATGAGTTATCATTAGGAAAACACAAGGGAGTCCTAAAAACAACAGCAGTTCTTCACTGGCTTAAGATATTTGTTGCACTTGAAGTAAAATTGCCAGCGATGCCTTCTCAGGGAAAGTGATCTTTTTGTTCTTCAGGCATCTTTAATCTATTTAATCTCTGGGGTTTTTTTTGTTTTGTTTTGTTTTGTTTTTTTTTTCTGAATACAGAATCAGAGAATGATTTGTGTTGGAAGGCACATTAAGGATCATCTTGTTCCAATCCCCTGCCATGGGCAGGGACACCTTCCACTTGACCAGGTTGCTCAGAGCTCCAGCCTGGCCTTAAACCCTTCCAAGAATGGGGGAATGTCCTACTAAAATCTGTCAGGTTCCCAGGAAATGTGTCTGGATACCAGCAATATCACTATAAGGAAAAAAGGCCTAGAACAATATAGAATTAAAAATATTTAAATTTATTTCAGTCAATCTGCTGAGGTTCATTCTTAAAAAAAAATTCAGCCTTTCTGTTTGCAAATAAATTTAAAACTAGCTAAAATTTTAATTTCTTCTCCTTTCTTTACCTGTCATCCTATATCACCCGAAAGATAGGGTCAGACTTCACACTCAGGTCAGTCTTAGTTTGAATCCCTCCACAGCAGCTTCAGAAGAGAGTGAGAAAGATGTCATGTGTGGATCAGGTCTGACCTTTTCATCAAGACCTCATTCTGTTTGTTGTTCCCAAAAGTCTCACAGCCAGTTGCATGCACTGATTTTGTTTGCAAAAGGATCTAGAGGGTGATAATTTAAAAAGAGATTAACACGGGCAGAACAAATGTGTGCTGCAGCTGAAACCAGCTCTTCGGGATTTGCAAATGTGACCCTGAAAGGAGAATTACATTATATCGGAATTCATAAAATTTTTCTTCAAGCACAGAGAGAATCAAATGCTGGAAGGTGACTAAATTATTTGTTCTCACTGTGATCAGGCTCTTTTTGGCTCATCTGCTTTTTCCTCATGTTGCCCCATAGCCTTTAGAGTAGAGGATGAAGATATGCTTCTGCTTGGCCCTTAATTTCAGTGCATGTTTCTACAAACTTTAGGGAATTTAATTTGCCATCAAGCTGTGGCACATGCAAAGAGCTTCTTGTTTAATAGCCCCAATAAATCCTTTCACCCCAGAATGCTGGGCAGGAAAAGAAAGCAGCCTTGCAACAATCCTGGCAGACCTGTGGTTCTCAGCTCCCACCTCAAACCCTGTCAGTAGTGTATTTAAATTAATCCGTTCCTATTTTATACACAGGAAATATTAAACTGGAGTTGCTAGGGTTTGAAGGGACCTTGGAAGGTCAATTTGTCCATCTTCCTGTTTCAGGACAAGCACAACCCTGTGTAAACCTGTCCTGTCTGCTCTGAGGAACCTCCGAGGCTGAAGATGTTCCTGCTGTCTCAGCTAATCTGTTTCAGTCCTTTTTCCTTTCTGTGACCCTCCTAAACTCCAGCTAAATGACTTCACTGTTCTGGATGATTAAATGCAAGATTTTAAATTAACAGTCAGATTAGATGTGCCCATAATGTAAAGTACCCTGAGACTAAACATCTTTCTCCTCCTGAATAAAGAATATCCCAGTCTCCTCTCCTTTCTGAGAGAAAGCTTCTCTCCATCTTTTTGAATTCTTGGGGCTGCCCAGTGCAGGAGTTGTGCTCAATGATCCTTGAGGGTTCCTTGGAACTCAGAATATTCCACGATTCTGTGTGAGGTGGGATTCCATTGCCATTTCAGTGTTGTCCTTCACAGCTCAATTCTAGTCCAAGAGCTGTCTTTGGAGCAAGCCTGGCTTTGAAATCCCCTTTGAACCTGGAGGTCCAAAGCTGAGGTTTGCAGCAAAAGCCAACCATAGCCCAACTAATACGTAATGTGCATAAAAATCTGTAGGATGCTTATTTACTTGGACAAATCTCCACTAAATATCATTCTTATTAGGACAGACTAAGACCTAAGGTTGAGAATTTCTGAGTTCCTAAATAATGCTTTGACAACATGAGTGCTTCTGACCAACAAATGTATTGGCCTGACCTCATTAACCATCCAGTTTCCTGCAAGATATTTAGCAGAGACCCTTTGAACACAAAACATGCAAAATCCAGCTGGGTTATCTTTGCCCCACCAGGGATTTGAGCCATTTGCAGAAGGACATTTAAATCTATTTAGGTGTTGCATTAACCTGTTCCATAAAGTAATATATATTGGGATTTCTATTTCCGTTTAAGTCACCTTTATCTTTAGTTCTATGCCTTTCAATTGCTTTAATAGTTCTGTGATTCAAAAAAATAGTTATTTTTATGGTGAAACCCATCAATGTGCAAAAAATATGATGGATTCAACCGAACAATTCTGGGTAAACAATTTTTAGTTAGTTCATGTAGGTGAGCAACCTTCTAAGTTTCAATGATCAGTAAACCGCCAAAGGGCAAATTATTTTCCAGATTTATAGCAAAATTTGACAAAATAACCATTTTCCATTGTGTTTGCTCAAAAGGATTGTGAAATTGTGAGCTGAGCCTGGCATTTGGATGGGATGCAGCCTGTAACAAGATGCAGATGCAGGGAATTCTTTTGGGCAGACGCTCGATGCCAAAAGTCTTAATTTAGTCTAATACAGACACATGATCCAGTGTCATGTGTGTGAATGGTTTAGTGAAAGTAATTATTTGAGTCATGGGGGCTTTTGAGGGGCTTTAGGGTAAAAAGGGTGAGAAAACAAGAAGGTAAATAAGTCTAGAGATGTGAATGGAGTAAATAGTTAGAGCTCAGTATCTGAAGTGCTTTGCATTGAGCACTTCAAGTTCTCACTGGAAAAAAACAGATGCTGCAACTTCAGAGTACAACAGATTTCAGCAGTGAAATGACTTTGGAAATCCTTGCCATGAAAACCTCTCAACAACAAAATCCAATCACAAATTCAAGAAGGAAATCGTGGTGGATTTTTCTGTGTTGTTCCAATATAATAGGAGTGATTTTATTAAGGAAAGTAATAAAACGCTTCTTGCAAACTGAAAGAGGGGAAATTTAGGTTACCTATATGGAATAAATTCTTCCCTGTGAGGGTGCTGAGGCCCTGGCACAGGTTGCCCAGAGAAGCTGCAGCTGCACCTGGATCCCTGGAAGTGTCCAAGGTCAGGTTGGACGGGGCTTGGAGCAACCTGGGATAGTGGAAGGTGTCCCTGCCCATGGCAGGGGGAGGGAATGAGATCAGCTTTAGGTCCCTTCCAACCCAAACCATTCTATAATTCTGGGATTCTCTATAAATAGTTGAGGGGTTCTCATGCAAATAACATTTTCTCTCTGACTTATATATGTGTATCACAAGTACACACTTTATAATGATTTTTTTTTTAATAAATAAAATGTCTATCTCATATTTTGAAACTTCTTTAGTTCATTTTTTCCCTCTCTACAGTTACCAAACCTGTGGGTGCTGCTCTCTCTGATCCTCCCTTGACTGTCACCTTTTTGGCATTCACTCACAGTGCTTAAAAGAGAAGTTCCTTCTTGAGTGAAAACACAATGGGATTTGATGAATCCCATGAGAAAATTGCGGAGGGGAAGGAATCAGATTCAGATTGCCTCATTTTCACAAAATGCAGACAGACAGAATGCATCTGTATAAAATATTACTCATAATTTTTAGCCAGACGATGACAAAGCAAAAGTGAGAACAGTGCGTTTCTTATGGCAAGTGAGATGATTTTTGAGAGACAGAGGAGGCCAAGAAAAAAGCTCTGTGGGACATTGTCCTGATTCTGGCTAGAATAGAGAGAATTTTCTCCCCAGTAGCTGGCACAGTGCTGTGTTTTGGATTCAGTATAGGAATAATATTGATAACACACTGATGTTTTAGTTGTTACGAAGTCATGCTTAGTCTACATCAAGGACTTTTCAGTTTTCCATGTTCTGGGGGGGAGCATGGTCAGGACAGCTGGATGAATTGGCCAAGGGGATATTCCACTCCACAGAACATCACTCTCAATATTTAACCTGGAGAACTTGACCAGCAGGGGAAAATCACTGCTGGGGGAAGGGCTGGGCATTGGTCAGCAGGTGGTGAGCAATTGTGTTGGGCATCACTTGCTTCTCTGGGGTTTTGTTCTGTTGTTCTCCTTCTCCTTCTCCTTCTCCTTCTACTTCTCCTTCTCCTTCTCCTTCTCCTTCTCCTTCTCCTTCTCCTTCTCCTTCTCCTTCTCCTTCTCCTTCTCCTTCTCCTTCTCCTTCTCCTTCTCCTTCTCCTCCTCCTCCTTCTTCCTTTACCATTATTAGAATTTTATTTCAATTATTAAACTGTTCCTATCTCAACCCATGGGGTTTTGTTGGGTTTTTTTCTGATTCTCCTCCCCATCCCACCAGGGAAGAGCAGGGGTGGGGTGACCAAGGGGCTGTGTGGTACTTGACTGCTGGCTGGAGTTCAACCACGACAGACATCTATGGCTGGGCTATCAGCCACATTCACCGTCAGGAAGTATTTAAATTTGCATGAAAGGTTTCGTAGTTCAGGCCACCATCAGCGTGACAGACTCTTAAAATGAGAACTGTGATTGCAGGGTGAGGAGTGAGCTCTAAATCAGAAAATACAGCAGCCTCTTGTCCTTGAGGAAGATGATGTGATCAGTAAATTCAGGTTGAACAGCCAAGGTGGAAGACAGAGGACTGAATCAGAACTGACTTTCTTTAGAATAGTTGCCTGATGCAACTTCACAGATGCAAGGAAAGTGGGTGAAGGCATCTCATTACTTCTTTAAATGACCAGTTGAATTGAAATAATGCAGTAGTTTATTTAATTTTATTAGGTTTTTGCACATCAGACATAACATTTGGCCACATGAAATCAGAAAGTAAAGAAATAGTAAAATGTGCGATGTTTACATTGCAACAGTGAGCATGTGAGAAGTTCAGAGTTTTGTGTTGGGAGAATGAAGAAACCCTTCAAACAAGAAGCTCAAATTGTCAACATCTGCCTAATATATACATTTGGAGTGTTACCGGGCTGGTGTCCACATTATGCAAAGTCTCCCAGGACAATCCTGGAGAAATATAGAAATGAGCTGTAAAATGTTTTTGAGGCCTGTGAGAAGTTCCCATATACTGATAAACTCTTACAAAAAAGAAACACAAGGAAGAAAACTTGATTATCAGCATTACTTATAATAATAATAAATTATAATTATTTTTAGATAATAATTACAAAAATGTTACTTTTCCTGTGGGGAGATAACCACAAATGCAAAACAGTTCTTTAGGTCAGGAAGGAAAATATTAGTGAGAAACAACAGCTGGAAAAGTAAAATTAGAGGTATTCCTGCGGCTGGAAGGACAGAGATCTTTAAGAGTGAAACAGGGTCCCAAAGGAGGCAGCAGATTTTCCATCTTTGGCTTTCCACAGATCAAGGCTGGATGTTTCTCTGGAATCAGTGCAGGACAAATGGGTGAGCTCTCATGAGCTTCGTTCTGCAAGATGTCACCATGATTGATCTGCTGGTTCCTTCTGCCCATTAACTCGGTGTTTATTAATCACACAGAAGTGACTGAATTCCCAGAGCCCCGTCCCAGCAATGCACAGAGCTCAATTAAAAAACCTCTGCTGGATCATTCTTGTCCCATGATTAGTCTGACTCCGTGGGCCAAAAGCAATATATTTTCACAGCTCACTCTTCTCTAAACACTGGAGCAGCATTTCAATGTGAAGTTTCATGTTGACCTTCATATTACCCTCATGGCTTTTATTTTTCAATAATTTCTTGTCATTAAGGGTTATTAAGAGTTATTTTCAATTGAGTTATGGATGAGCTTTGTCTCCAAGAGTCAGATTGTCTTTATTATTTCTGTTCTGACAATTAATGACTTTTAAAACACGTGTCTGTATATTTGTAAACAGAAAAAGAGTTCATAAAATCACAGAATGGTTTAGATTGGAAGGAACCTTAAAGATCATCTAGTTCCAACATGTTGAGCAGGAGCCTAAATAAAATCTTTTGTAGTGCTTTGTGCAGTGAAGTGTTTAATTGAAAATTAAAGAATAGTTTTAGACCTTTCCCATTATAAGCAGATATTTTTTAGCAGTGAGGAGAAGACGGATAAATCCTTCCTGGTTAGGCACATACCATTTTCTCCATCAGCAGCTACAATTTTCTGTCAGATATCATCACACCGTGGAAAAGATTTCCTGTGCAACTCTTGCCCGAAGGTGAAGTTTGCTAAAGAGATGTGAGCTGCCCACGTGCACAATCTTTTCTGTCAGCAGCTTCCCTCCTCCAGCAAGTAAAATCAAAACCCTCAGCACCCGCACATCTATCCCAGAGCTCTGGGAATTGTCTCCTGATACCTCTGCGTGCCTTCCCCAAGACAGCTTAGTTATTCTTTGAAAATGATATTAGATATGAATTCACTGGCTCTCCACGGTAAAATGGTTTTAGCTGCTGTGTAGGCAGAGGTGTAAAACAGAGGAGCTGCTGAGTTCAGCCACCCAAAACCCCATTCACTTCTCCAGCACGACTTTCTATCCTTTTACTGCTGCCCATCACCCTCTTTCTACCCAAACTGAGGCCACCACTGTTCTTCCAGGACAGTGCTGACCCACAGATGCTTTTTTCAGAGTCATCTCCTTGGGACAGGACAAGAGGAAACAGTCTCAAGTTGCATCAAGGGAGGTTTAGATTGATAACAGAAAAAATTTCTTCATGGGAAGGGTTTTCAAGCACTGGAACAAGATCCCCAGGGCAGTCCTGGTGTCACCATCCCCAAAAGTAATGAAAAACCCCCACATACAAGAATGTGGCACTTGTGGACATGATTTAGTGATGAACACGGTGGTGGTGCTGGGTTGACAGCGGGACTTGATGGTCTCAGAGGTCTTTCCTGACCTTAATGATTCTGTGAGTCCTTGAGATACCCATTTGGATTGTTCCAGCACTGGAGGGTGAGCACAAGGTGCTGTTCTCTACCACCACAACAATCTCTTAGGGCTGGAGGGGCTCTGCTGCAGACAAACTTCCTAAAAGTGCCACAGAGAAGGGTGCTTGGTCTGTGGTGTGCAGCAGCTGGGTCACAGAGACACAAGAATTAAAACAGGGCAGTCAAATAACTTGAATCTCCTTTTCCTTAGGACACCTTTCTTTACATTGAATGTGCTCTGCATCTATTTTATTTTTTTAAGGTGTTTGTGATTGAAAGAAGGGCTTTCAGTCACGAAATTCAGTGGGTGCAGCAGAGAACCTCTAAAGATATTCTGCTTTCTCTGTCCTTTTTCATTAATTTCAGAAGGTCTTGCAAAGCAGGTGTCTTTAAAGACTTTTTTTTCTTTTTTTAGCATAAAGGTGGTTACTCAGAAGAGCAGAGGATGTAATTTCTTAACAAGGTTTTCTTCTAGTCCCCTCCTGATAATGACTCTGAGAATGAAAGTAATTCAGGCTGACAGGTCCTCACTGCCTGTAGTACAGCATGCAGAGAAATAGCATAAAGCTCCTTAAATGTAAAGTGATGAAAGCCACGACTGCTTCAGAAACACACAGAGCAGAGGAACATGACGGTGCTTTGAGCAGAATCTGTTTCTTGAAATAATCTGACTCCAGCAAGTGGATAAAAGTTTGTGTCATTTCTGTTGCAGAATTTTCCTCGTATCGTGTATAAGACTCTTGGAAGTTTCATTCCTGGAAAGTTCAGCTGTGACTGAAAGATTTGAGAGAGAGGGATTAAAAAAAAATCCCAAAAAACCTCTGAGCCAAAGATGTGGTAGAGAATTTAAACACGTTTTCAGAGAGGATCACATTTAGATGCATTGCACAGAGATGTATTTATTTTTTGAATAACCACATTATTCAAAGCAGTTTAGCAACAGGCAGGGGGGAACTGCCTCAAGACATTGAAAATGCTTGTTACAATCCTGCAATGCATTTGGAAGGCTGTAAAAATAATAATAAAGCTTCCCAATAGCTGGCAGAACTAAGAGAAATGGAAAGGCTAAAACAAATGAAATATAAAGCAGAACAGTTGTGGAATAAAATCTGGACATCGCAGGCTACACCCTGCAGTGTCTACTTTGGAGGGGAAAAAGGACAGTATGTGGCTGATTGAAATAATGGTTTCACTTGAGTGAAAGCTGCCAGGTTGATTGCCAAATGCACTTCCTGTGGAATTTTGTGTTCTAAAAGTGTCTCTAAGGTGCTCCTCGCTGTGGTAGGGAGAGAGGCACATCCTCACGTGTTGATAACACGCTGTTCTCTACCTCTGCTAAGAAACTCCAAGGACACCAAGATAAAACTCCCACCTAGGGCAGCCTTATCCCCTCTCAGCCTTGACAGTGTTCAGACAGCACACAGAGATTGTGTGTGATGGTCACAAAAAGAAACCCAGCCATGAAATGTGTCTCAGTGAAGCTCATCAACTCTGCATCTGTTCCTGTGGAGACAGGAAAAAATAGTGATCAGAAGATAAAGTCTTTGGCAACCATCTATAGAACAGGGTTTTTTCGTTCTTAAAGCATTATTTCTTTGTTGTTTCTTTTCAGTCCCAAGAAGCTGGTTCCTGAGAAAACAGTGATTTAAGAGACTGTTCTGTCATCTTGTGTAGATGGCTGTCAACCCTCTGTACTTATAAATATGGAATTAAATTTCACATATAAGCCAGCACATACAGATTACAGTTAAGTTTATGTAGACAGAAGGATTTCCAACCACAGAAGATTTTTTCCTTTGATCTACTTTACCATTTGCCACCATTACCAGCGATTTTATTGCACCTCTCAGTCAGAAGCTGGGACTGTGGAGCTGATTGACACATGGAAGGATCTTCCACGAGGCTCTGCAAGGCCTGGGAAAAGAATAAAGTATCTGAAACTGCTCCCATATGTGACGCTTTTTTTCCTGGCATGTTTCTTGACCTGAATAATGTCTTATCCCTGAGGTGGTAGACATTCATGTGAGAAAAGCTACATCTCCCCAGAAGAAAGTGTATTAGCATTGTATCCATGAAAAGTGTTGAAGCAAAAGATGTTTTAACAGAGCAGCTGAACACAGACAGCAATTAGTTTCCTGCCCTTCTTCTGGGGCTTTTTATATATAAATCCCATGAGGTTTCTGCATTTACCTATTTTGTTACAGACCATTTTGCCACATTTAAAATGGCCTTCGAGGCATTTTTAGAAAGCTATTACTCAATGTCAGGCTTGCAGAGATGTTACAGACGCTGAGCACCCACAATGAAGATTGCAGCAAATAGGGCTGAACTCTTAGGAGACACAGAGAGGAAGCATTAGCAGAGGGAAGGCTGCCAAGCTCCTCAGAGGAGCAGAAGTAATTCTTTCATCACTGCTCTTGCTGGCTCCCAGCTCGAGCTGTGTTTGTAATAAACAGGGGAGTTGTTTTATAAGAAATCCAAAGGGTCTTTTACTATGCAGTGCCTGAGTTTGAACATGTGAAATATAACTATAACCACCAGGACAGTGGCAATTATCACACTGGGGTTATTACACCTTCATTTCTTGCCAAGCAGCTCCCTTTCAGCACCTCTTCTCCCTCTTTAAGGCTCATCCTTCTATTTGAATCTAAGAGATGCCAGTAAAGATTTTTTTTTTTTTTCACCTTAAAAGTTGATTTGCTCCCAGGCTTCTTCATCATCTAAGTGTGCTCATAACCTGTGCACATCCCATGGATGGGTTCAAATTGGCTTTCTGGAGACCTCCTGAGGTTCATTTCCCACTGAGAGGGGCCCATTCAGTCTTTCTCTCCATGAAAAGCCAACGTGAGGAGATGTTGCTGTCCTCGTCTTGAGGATGCTTTTCTGTCAGGATGTAAAGAAAAGTGGAAAACAACAGCAATTTGTTGTAGCACTGAGTTAGGAACCGAGAGAGAGAGTTCAAGTTGGAGTGTTAGAAGGAGAAAGGTGTAAACCCCATGGGGAATCCTGGTACTTCCTCATTTCTGGGATCTGTCGGTAATAAAATTACAAATAATCAAAAATATTTTGGATTAGACAGTTTTACGGTGAACCTCAGTGAATAGCATCAACATACAAAAAATGCCAGATTTGCCCCTCGGTAGCTAAGTAAGTATTTGGGGGAAAACAGTGAAGATCCCATTATCATCTGTGAGGGCCAAATCTGAAGTGATTTAGGCTCAGTGTCATGAATTTTAGCAGTACTTCAAAGCTTTCCAGGCTCTATTTTTTAATACATCTGAGCTCTTGTTTCCATTTCTCTCAAAAAGGAGAGCACAAACCATTCTTGTCACTTAGAGTTTCTGTTTAGAGATGGAAAAGTTGATGCTTTCAAACTCTCTGTGGAAGAAAGAAAAAAGCGGACAAGATTGTTTAACAAAAAATGAGTGAGGGCTTGGAATCAGTGTAGTTACAGGGCAGTTGGTTCCAGCTCTTGCCAAATCATCTTCATTCAGATTTCTTGTCTCAAAGAATTTCTGACCACAAATATTTATGGCATTTTTTAAATCAGAAAAATATTATATATATCATATAAAGGCTTGTGATTGTTAGGTAACAGTTTCCAGGGAGGAGCCAAGTAACTGAGTACTTTTCATGGATTTTTCTTTCCAGTCCCATCACATTGAAAAGCTTGAAAAAACCTGAAATATGAAATAAACTTCTTTTTTTGTAGGATGGACATTGTCACTTTGCTTTTCTTTTCAGAAAGCTTTGAATCCATCATCCAAGTAAAGTTTCTGGGGATACAGACTTTAGACTATGAATAAAAATATGAATAACTGCAGAACTGGCTCACTGGAAGAAGCGAGTGCACACTAAAACTGGGTGAATTTAGCTGAGTGATGAATTTTATTTACGTTTTCTTGTGATTTAGGAGTAAGTACTTCCATCAAGTCCAAATATTGCACTGGGAACCAAAGGGCAGCTGATGGGGCTTCTCCTCAGGCTTCAACACCAGCCAAGCCAAACCCACAGCAGGAGGAAGGAGCTCACAATCTCTTCCTCCCTAAGTCGGGTCACGGTATTTTTAATACGCCACATTTCAATAACCAGGCTCCTGCATGTCCCACATTCACCTCATTCCTGTAGCCACTCCAAATCCCCAGCTGCTTATTGCAAAATAATAGAGTTCATTACTTCTGCTAGACCCTCTGGAGTGACATGTGCAACCCTTTCCAAGTGACTGCAGGACATTTATTTGCATGATAAAGGGATTTATTTGGCTGCACTGAGATTTTGGCCTTGCTGGTTGTTCCCCCTCTTCCCCTGCAGCACAGCTGCCACCACTCCAAGACCGGGGAGACGCGATCCAATCCCATTTGTGATTCTGAGTGCAAACTCCCAAACGAGCTCTAATGCAATCCAATTAGGAGAGGTGGGGAAGCAGAGCAGGAATCTTGATTAGCATCTACACACATTAGCATTTGCAGCAGACCAGACAAAGTAATAAGCTGTTCCCAAAATAAGCGAGTGGCGTGTGTGGCACATGTAAAACAGGGTGTGGGATTAAAATCTTGCGGCTTCGTTGCCGGTGTCCACATGTTAAAAGTCAGCTCCCAAGGTCCCCTACCTCATCCTCAGCCATGGTATGGTGTGTGCTCCCTCCTTGCTGCAGGGACAGCTGTGACAATGCTTTGGCCACATCCTCGCTGACTTCAGTGGAGCTGGATCATTGTAAAAAAAAAGTTGGAATATGCTTCTATGCGGTTTCTGTTATTATTCATAGAATCATGGAATGGTTTGCGTTGGAAGGGACTTTGAAGACCGTCCAGTTTCGACCCCCTCTGCCATGGGCAGAGACACCTCTATCCCAGGTTGATCCAAGCCCCATCCAACCTGGCCTTGGACCCCTCCAGGGATCCAGGGGCAGCCACAGCTTCTCTGGGCACCCTGTGCCAGGGCCTCACCCCCCTCACAGGGAAGAATTTTTTTCTAATATCTAAGCTAAATCTATTGTCTTCCAGTTTGAAGCCATTTCCCCTTGTCTTGTCACTACAGTTCCTGATGAAGTGTCCCTCTCCAGAGACTGAAAGGCTGCTTCGAGGTCTCCATGCAACCTCCGTTATAGGAAAGGCATTTTTTGTATTTATATGGAATTTTTTGTATTTCAGTTTGTGCCAATTGCTTTTTGTCCATTCAAGGGGCACCACTGAGAAAAATCTGGGTCCCCACATCAGGTACTCATCTGTGTTGATAAGATCTGCTCCCCAACCTTCTCTCCTTGAGGCTGAACAGCCATAGTTGATTCAGCATCTCCTCATGTGACAGATGATCCAAGCCTTTAATCACCTTCAAAGCCCTTCACTGGGTTTTCTCCTGTATGTTTTGATGCTCTTGTGCTTTGGAGGTCAAACTGGGCATGCAGGGAGGTCTCACCAGTGCTTGGTGAGGAACCTCTACATGGTACCCTGAACTGGACCATTTTAAGAGTGGGATGAAGCCACCACACCTTCACATATCCCTAAAACTGCCCCATGGCCAGACCATCAGCTCACAGAAAAGAAAGTCCTTACTCTGCAGTGGGACTTGTACGGCCTTGGGGATCTACCAAGTTGTGTTAGACTGGGCTTGTTTTTATTCTCAATCCAGCTAGTTTTCACAAAGAAATTTTCATTCAACATATTGATTTCTATTAAACATGGGTCCAGGATTCTGCAGCTGTTCCCTGTGCTTGGGACATGTTAAGCACTGCCCTTTATGTTCAGTCTAAATGGGATGAGATTTCTTAGATATCAGTTGAGGGAAAAGCCCTCCAAGGAGATTTACTTGCCCACCTTTGATACATCATTGTCATTCCCAGAGTAAGATCCCTTGGAAAGAAATTGAAACCTCTAGCCAGAGGCAAATCTTTCAGCTCAGAGTGCTGCCAACCTAAAATATTTTCTTGTAGCTTGGTCACAGAGGAAGGTCAACCCAGCTCAAATTCATGCAGGCTCAGGCTGTTCTATTTGTGAAACTCTAATATCTCTACCACAAGGCTTTCTCCCACAGTCATTTCAAGGCTTTTAATTTTGGCAAAATAACACAGAATCTACTCATATTTTCCCTCTTGGCTCAAGCATAGCACCTGTTGTGTCCATGAGCAGGGGGAGGATACGCTGTCAATATTGCATTGCTCCTACTGGGGATGAGCCAAATAATTAAAACAGATCAGTTTCCAGAATATTTTTTCATTTCTATGACTGAAAATTTAATATTTCTGGGGAAATTCTGATGAGTCTACATGAAGAAATTGTTGTTTGCTAATGTCGGCCAAGAACTGAATTGGGGCACAAACAGTTTCAGTCTTATATGTTTATTTTTGAAAGCCCAAACCTGGATATCTCTCAGGATAGCAGGGAATCTCAGATGAACCCTATCAAAACCAGATCCCTGACAAATGCTTGAGCAGACAAAATTTAGATATATATTTTGCAAGTTCAATCATTCCCTTCCTTCCATCTTTTTTTTCCCCTCTCTCCAATGACAATAAACCCCTAAATTCAAATTTACAGGTGAAGCGCTGCCTTTGCAAACTCTGAAAATCTTTTAAGAAATTAACGTCGCAGAAAATCTTTTCTCATTGATTTAACTCAGGGGTGTGCCTTCTGGGAGACTAAGATTCAGGTATGATCAAGATACTAAAGACTGTTTTTCTTAATCTAAAGGGTTTAGTGGTGAGAAATATCAAAAATCTTCCATGGAGGCTTTAAGTTTCAAGTGCTAATCCTGTTTCATTTCTGAACAAGTGGCTTTGAAAAGTGATTTTGTCTCTGTGCTGTTCTTTTATGTTTACAGAAAGATACTAACATATTTACACACTTCAGGCTACCGTCAGTGTTTCATTGAAGACTTTCATGGGGCTTTTCCATGGTGTGAACATGGATTCAATGACAAACCCAAACAGTAGGATCAGGAAAGAATCCCAAAACTGCATAACACTTCCCAAGGGGCAAGCAGTCATTTTTAAAGTACTTGGGTGTGGTCAAGCAAGGACGGTCAGAAAATAAACTTCAGCAAAGGGTAGTGAGGGAAAGCCACTCATCAACCTTAAACTGAAGGATGGCAGGGTTGGATGGGATATTGGGAAGAAATTCTTCCCTATGAAGGTGGTGAGGGGCTGGCACAGGTTCCCCAGAGAAGCTGTGGCTGCCCCTGGATCCCTGGAAGTGTCCAAGGCCAGGTTGGATGGGGCTTGGAGCACCCTGGGATAGTAAAAGTTGTCCCTGCCCATCGCGGGGGATGAAATGGAATTGGATGATCTTTGATGTCCCTTTTAACCCAAACCATTCCATGATTCTATCATTAGCTTTTCCTGGGAGCTATTTCAAATGCTGACTTTCTCATCAATGTTATCCCAAAATTTTACTCCTAACCAACCAAAGAACTCTCCCTACATCCCGAGAACCTTCTGGCCCAAAATGCACTTTGCAGCTCACAAAACGTGCTTGCACCATGTTTCTTCTCTTGGAAACACTGGAAAAATCGACAATATTTAATCTGTGATGAGATTTTCTGCCTCAAAGTCATGTGTGCTAGGTAAGGTATGGGACCCTCAGACACTGTGGGTCACCTTGGTTCATTTGGGTTCTGGAAAAGACATTTTATTTGCAAATGGGAGTGAAACCAGCTTTGATATTCCCAAGAGGATGAATCATAGACAATTTCTGAGCATCTGCAATTTCCGTGTCGTTCTCATTATTAAAAGCCCATTTCTATTTAACAATTTAGAAGATCAGAATTCCAGTGAAATGAGCACAGAAAAACACTATAAAGGAGTCTGGGACAGTCAGGCTGAAATGACTGGGGCATCATTTTCTATTCAGTTCTATCTTCCTATTTCTATTATTTCTGGGAAAGAGTCTTGTAAAGTGGCTTGTATTTACTCTGGAAGGTAATTGAATACCGTGGCCATACCGGACGAGGATTCTTTTGTGGAAAAAGAATTTATTTACTGATAAATTGACCAGCTAATCAATTTTTTTATGGAGTTTCCTCACAAGTTCTGCTGGTCTGGTTACAATCTCCCTCCTAAAAGCTGTGCTTTTCCTGTACTGGTGAATCATTTGCAATAGGTACAAAGCACCACTTGCAGATACCAGCTGTGAAATTGTTATGAACAACTTGAAATAAAAATTATAAAAATCCAGCTACTTCTTTCTAAAATTTTTTCTCTGTGTCCTTACGCTCCCAAACTGAATAAAACAAGTGAAATTCAGTCTCTCTGTGTACTCCAAAGGACCTGTGTATTTCCAAGTTGCACCAGGGAATATTTAGACTTGATATCGGGAAGAATTTCTTCACTGAAAGGGTTGTCCAGCCCTGGCACAGCTGCCCAGGGCAGTGTTGGAGTCCCCATCCCTGGAGGGATTTAAAAGCCATGTGGATGTGGCACTTGGGGACATGGGTCAGTGGTGGCCTTGACAGTGCTGGGGGAATGGTTGGACTGGATGATCTTAGAGAGCTTTTCCAACCTAAATGATTCTGTGATTCTATGAATATTGAGTTCTACCACGGTGTTTGAGCAAGACGAGAACTTAAGCATTAATCTTACTCATTTGCTTTATTGTCTGTGCAGTTGGGACCTTTCTTGAGATTCTGCCCATTGTCTCCTTTAGCACTTTTGTGCTTCCCACCTTCCATCCCTCTTGTCTCCCACTCTGCCCGTTTCTAATCACAGCTTGTCTCTTCTCTGTGTCACATCTTGCCCTGTTGTGGGAGAAGGAAATGATTCATCCAGATTGCTGGACATCCAAGATCTTGCAAAAATGGCTATCCTCTGTTACATTTTAATAAAACTACATAATCATAGAATGGACTGGGTTTGAAGGGACCCTAAAACCCATCCCATCCACGCCCCTGCCATGGGCAGGGACACCTCCCACTATCCCAGGTTGCTCCAAGCCCCGTCCAACCTGGCCTTGGACACTTCCAGGGATCCAGGGGCAGCCCCAGCTTCTCTGGGCACCCTGTGCCAGGGCCTCGTCACACTCAAAGGGAAGAATTTCTTCCCAATATCCCATCTAACCCTGCTCTCTGGCAGTGGAAATGCGCTCCCCCTTGTCCTGTCACTATGTGCTTTTGTAAATAATCTTTCTCCATCTTTCTCCTTGTTCTGGAGCTTCCATCCCCTGTTCTGCATGTTCAGATCAATATTCAGGACACCCATATTTTTGCTAGAAAAAAAGTCTGTAGATACCAGTGAGGATCCCTCCTGCTTTTTTCTAGTGGTGCTGTGTACGGCTCCTGCGTGCACTGTGTACTTATATGTCATAACAAAACCATCTTTGTGTCTTTCCTAATGGGAATATAAACTCTTGGAAGCAGGATGCTTATTCCATGTCCCTGTGCAGTGGGACTGGGAGCCCAAGAAGAGTTCTAAAGCTGATGTATTCAGCACAATCCCCAGGTTAGCGTGTCTCATGAAATAAGTGGGAGAAATGAAGCTTTTTGCCATTATTTCTTTGTTTAAGGAAACTTGCAGACTTCTCTTTGCTGCCGTGCGAGAGCTCCTGAGCTCTCCCAAGGGAAAAGTGTCTGAGGTAAAGAGTTTTCTGTGAGATTGACAAAGCAGAGTTAAACTTAGCACCGGTCATTAAACCTCCAGTTGTCTGATGGATTCAACAAATCCGAGTTAAGTGCCTGAGCTGCTGCTGCTGCTACTGCTGGGGGAGAAGGTGGCAGGTGTCAAACTGCTACAAAGGGCTTGTAATAAAAAGTAAAATTTCCTGGACTGTCATCTTTAAAGATTTTTTTGCAGAGGCAGCACTTCAAATCCCAAAGCTGGTGCAAAGTTTGGTTTGTTCGTAGCTCCTGTAGCTGAGAAAAAGGATGAAAACCTTCCATCCCTCTTGCCTCCCACATGCTGGGTCTGCACCTGAGCCTGTGAGATGCATATTGCTGTGAAATGGGGATCCCTTGGTCTTTCCCCTTCCAGCTAGAACTAATTAAATATTAGTTGGCAAAGGGACTTGTGCTGGAGTCTCCTGCTGCCTGGGAGAAACATCTGAAGCTGAGTTGCAGAGCAAATCTAAGCCTTGATTTAGCCTAGTAAATACTTAATGTTGTAAGGGATATACCAGAGACCTGGGAGCGTGTTCCTGCTTGAAGCCAAACTGAGTTCCCTGGGTTGAAGATAAATTTATTGCTTAATTCAGTTGAAGGGGAAAATGCATAGCTCCCTCTGACTGCTGAGCTGTGAGGCTGGACAGGACCCTGCAGGGGATGGGGGCTGGAGGCAGCACACAGCTTTATGTGAGGCAGTCCCAGACCCATGCAAGGTTAATTGGAAGGACCTAAACATATTCCTTTGCAAATCCCTGAACGATGACACATGAAATCACGAGCCTGAAGCTCTCCATCACAGCTCCAGTTGCTCGGGAATGCCTGGAGAGACTGGATGGTCACAGCCCATTCTCATCTTAAAGAACACACAGGGCTTGCCCACCCTCCTACAAATATCTGAGCAAAAAGGTGTTTAATGGCACCGCAGCTCACAGCTCCGCCCGGCAAATTTGGAGCTGGAGCTTCATATCCCTGCAAGCCTCTCTGTGGAGAAAGGGCACGACTACAAAATAGGGAAGCAGAGCTTCCAGAAATTATCCCTCAAAACCTCACAGACTTCAAATGGTCTGCTGGATCTCCTTCATCAGCGATATCAGGACAAGTAATAAATTAGATAATAATGAATTGTGCTCGGTTCTCTTAGTGCGTTTTGCAAACCAAAGGATCTTAGTGACACAGGGTCAAATGACATAGTTTTGTCACCTGGTGAGCAAATATTTCTTTCATACATTTGCTTTCTTGTTTCGAGTCTGGTGATAATGTGTGGAGAATTCTCAAAAAGATCCCTTTGCTGTGGCCAAAACAAAAAGTAGCAGAAGAATTCCAAATATGAAAATCAGTTTAAGGCTTCTTCGGTTTCAGCGAAACAAGTTGTTCCTCTTGACTCATAGTAACCTAGTAAGATATAATGAATATTTTTTAATCTATATTTCTCTCGAAATCTCCATCATGCCTTTGGCTTCAAATGATGAAAATTATTTTGGTTTGTGTGGTAGTGGTTTTTTTTTAATCGACGTGGATGTATCTTCACTTCTGTTCGTTCTTTTCATGGGGATGACATTAGGCAAGATTTGCCACACAATTAAAATTTTACACATTTATCATAATTTGGTTTTTTTTGTAATTGGAACTCTTCTGAAGTGAGACATTTCTCTTGTTCTTTATTCACTGCATAAATGGCTATTCAAACCCATACACAGTCTGGAATTTATTTTGATCTTTGGTTTTAAAAAGCAGCAGTCGCGAATTCTTTGATGTTTATCGAATTCCTTGCCTAATTGCAAACCTCATTTCTGAGTTTCTTCTCTAATTTGAGCATTAGAAACGAACGTCAGCAGCCTTTTACAGGAGAAATACAAAGAACAAATTACATTTTAGCAGCAGGGTGTAGCGGCAGCTTGTGATATTAATTTGTATTGTGTACAACAGGCAGGGAACATTTGGGTGAGCAACTGAAAAGAAAACGCTATCTGCAAGATATGTCACAAAACACGATGTCAGATTTCCTGAGGAGCCTGGGAGAAATATCACACCAACATGAAAGTGCCAGATTTCTAAATGCCTTGGCCCATGGGAGCAAACATTCAAAACTGCGAGTAAAGCATCTGCAATCGGGTTTCTACATGGCTAAGAATAAAATGGCCATTATTTGTGCCCCATGATGCCTGTGGGATGAAATGTGCTGCTTGTGTAACTGCCCCGGCTTTCCTGCTGCTCTAACAATGCATCCCCGTGTCAAATTGCCCGCATTTATGGATTTATTGCAAGCCCTGGGGAAATAAACCACAACTTAAGCAGTAGGAAAGTGAAAGAATGTCCAAAGTAACTGGTTAATGATTAGGTCCAAAGGAGTTACTAAAATAATTTCCCTCATGATTGGAAGAAGTGATGAAGGGTTGTAAAAGAGCAGCACAGTGGTGCAGTGTTCATTTTATGTTTTTATAGATATATATGACAATTTTCTGTCTAAAGTGATCTCCAAAATCATGAAAACAAAGAAAAATAATATACATGTTTAACCCCCTGCTCAAAAAAAAAAAAATCCTGCTCCCTTCTAGGAGTTAGAAAGTCAAATTCAAAGAGATCTTGTAGGGGAAATAAAAAATAAAAATTCAAAGGGATTTTAAATGATAATGTAGTTTATCTCTTATCCTCAGGGATCTGCTAGCTGGAAATTATTCTTAATAGCTTCCTTATCTCTCTGTATATGGAAAACAATTTTTTGCCTTTGTAGTTTCCTCTGGTGTGTCTGAAGAGCCTGGCCACAGCCTCACCTGCTCTTGTTTTCTCTTGGCTCAGTCACTGCAGTTTCTTTATTTTTTCCCTTTTATGTTCTCCTGGTTCCAGGCGTGGTGCTCAAATCATGGAATCACCAATGGTTTGGATTGGAAGGGACATTAAAGACCATCCAGTTCCAACCCTGTCCATGGGGAGGGACACCTTCCACTGTCCCAGGTTGCTCCAAGTCCCATCCAGCCTGGCCTTGGACACTTCCAGGAATGGGGTAGCCACAGCTTCTCCAGGCAACAAAATCCTAGTATATTACTGTATCACTATTAGAATATTACTATGTATATATAAAATATTAGCATTTTACGGCCCAGGGTATGGTTTGTCTTTCTCCAGAAGTGTGATTTTTTCATTTTACTTTGAGTTCTCTTTAATGGTTTTCACTTTGAAGATCAATAAATCTGCTTTCAGTGGATTTGCTGTCAAACCAGTTCCTTATTCTGCATTTATAAAGCAGATTACCACTGTCTAAAGGTAGAAAGCTGCACTTATTTGTAATAAATACCACCATGGTTCCCATCTTTATTAAGAATACTCAGAATTCTACTTATCTTCTCCAGTACTACAAAATTTTAGGTTGTCTATGACCCTAAAATCACACTATTTTATTAATCAGGCTTACTGAGTACGTGTAATAGCACCAAACTCCAGAGAGTTCCAGTGCCATGTGGCTCTGTCTGAGCTGAACCTTTAACAATCTGAGGACAGTTTTTCGGCTCTTTTTTGAACTCTCTATGGAGCACTTACACCCTCTGTACACTCTGCTAATGTTTTCACATCTTACCACAAGGATGTTCTATAGGATAACAGAAAAAAAACCCTCCATAAAAGTAAAGATTTGACATCAAGAGCTTTCCCCCTTAATATTAGTATTGTATCTTGAAATGGCCTGAAACATTTCTTGTTACTGGATAGGTTCATGTTAGCTCCTAAACTCCTGATTTCCTCAGTGTCTGACACGAGTTTATCCTGTGGATGATGATAATTCCTTAGTGCTGAACTTGGAGGGTTTTAAGAAGATAGTCAATATGCTGTGGGGTTGGGGTGGGGGTTTTTTTGTTTGTGTGGTGGTTTTTTTGTTTGTTTGTGGAGTTTTTGTTGGGTTTGGTTTGGTTTTTTTTGTTTGGGAGTTTTATTCATTCCCGTTTCCATTCTACAGAAGAATCACGACCCGTTTGGGGCTTACTAAAACCAGTTCTCTTCATAAAGGTAATTAAACAATATAAAGTTACATGGCAGCTTTTCACACCTCTCACCACACTCACCTGTGTTCTATGTCAGGTTTAATTACCTCTTGCCTTATCTATCTTGGTCTTACTGCTCTGTGCAAGTTTTATCAGTGCATCTGACCAAGGCTAATGATTTCAGGGAAGGCTGAAGCAAAAAACCACATTAAACATCTTGACCTCTTGGCATTCACTGTTGACAATTCCCACTTTATGTTGAAGCATGATGGAAATTTTGCTTGTTTTTCACTTGCTACTAATGAACCTTAGAGCTACCAAGAACAGATTTTTGTGGCTCTCGTTAATTTTCCCTTACATTTTGTATCATCTTTTCTGATTTTCCGTTTCTGATTCAGTTGTCCAATTGGAGAAACCAAACACTTCGTTCTAGCAACACATATTAATTAATTTTCAGCTTCAATACGTTTGACTAAGGGTATATGTTAAAGTCATTTTGGAAAAAAATAATTTGAAAGAACCATAAAATATCCCGAGTTGGAAGGGACCCACAAAGATCATCGAGTCCTGGCCCTGCACAGACACCCCAACAATCCCACCCAGGGCATCCCTGGGAGCGGTGTCCAACCCCTCCTGGAGCTCTGGCAGCCTCAGGGCTGTGCCCATTCCCTGGGGAGCCTGGGCAGTGCCCAGCTCCCTCTGGGGGAAGACCCTTTCCCTGATATCCAACCTAATCCTCCCCTGACCCAGCTCCAGCCATTGCCTGGGTCCTGTCCCTGTCACAGAGAGAAGGATTACAAAACAGATTTTGGGACTTTTTGGACATCTCTAGCATTTGACCTGGGGGCCTCTGGCTTCTGAACTTCCTCCATTTGAGGAGAGAGCATGTTTTCATTGGTTATTTTGGGTGGCTGAAATTCTGATCATGTTTGTAACATTCTGTGCCTAAAGCATTCAATAAACACTTTTCTAACTGAATAAATATGAAAGGCATCAAGATGCAAATTCATCTTTCCCTCTTCTAATCCCAAATTGCAATATGGTGCTTTCAAGTTCTGCATTGAGGTTTCTTCCCCTCCTGCTCTTCTCCTTTGCAATTTTTTCTTTAATTAGACTACTTTTTTTAAAAAACAGAAAAGAAATTAAAAGTAAATGACATGTGAAAATGTTGTTCTGTCACATTAATTTCACAGATGGTGGAGGCTCTTTCAACGAATGTGAGTATAAACATTAATCCTATTCTCTTCCTTCTGCTCAATAAGACCTGTCCTGATGGAAAGCCAGTCATTTTGGGATAAATATTTACAGTGCACATACAGACAGTCTTGTACATTGGGTTTAAGCGGTTATTTTTTTCCTGCATCATCATCTTAAATATTAATTACTGGGTATTGCATGGATCATGGCATTCATGGGGTTTCATTCCTAAACTGCATGTTTTTCTACCCAAGTCATAAAATCACAGAATCACAGAGTTTTGGTCTGAAAGGAATCTTAAAGATTATCTTGTTCCAAGCCTCGAGTCATCCAGCATAATTAGGCTTCAGTTCCTTCTTTAAGGAAAGGGGGATGAAACTCAACTCTTAGGGAAATGTTGTACAGATTTGGTTATTCTAACTGGTATGGTGCTATAAATTAATGTAATTCAGAGCAATTTTTCAAAGAAACTCCAGGATAATTTATAAGGGATCAATTAGAGCCTAGGGTAAGTTTTCAGTCTCATCCACAGTCCCAACAAAGAAAACTTCCTTCATTTTCTTCCCTATATTTTTGCGCTCAGAAGAGCTGATATTTCCTTTATGCTGTTTTGTTTTTTATTTTGTGCAAATCAGATGTCTGGCTTGGTCCTGCTTGTGCTGTCTGCAATGCAAAACTCTCCCTTCCCTTTTCCACACGCACACAGAGACACCCACAAATCTGCTCACCAGAAATCCTTGGCAAGCTCCACCAGCTCCACACAGAACAAGTCATCTGAAATGAATTTCTATAGTGACTTGCATAAATTGTGAAGGTCTTGAACCAGAAGAAAAAGAAATAAAGGCAGGAAGAAAACACAAAATAAGGAAGGAGGGAAAAGGAAAGGAACCTGAGTCATTTAAGGGATTTTAGTCTCTCAGTGAGCTTCTACTTGTTTCAAAGTGCCCCAAAAATAGGCGTTCTTTCACAAAATTCTGTTTATTTTTACTATTTTTCTACCATTCAAAAATAAGAGTTAGGTATTTGATTTTCAGAATGAAGGCTCTTATAGACTGAATTCCTTCCAGCATTGCTAGAAAGCCTAAGGAATCCCCAATTCACCTACACATTGTAGATCCAACTGCCATATAAAAAACCCTTCCCAGCTGCACGTGACACATACAAATTGGAAAATCTGGACTAGGGATGCGAGGCCTATTTTAGCTCCTGTGTCATTCTCCTGTCTCCCAGTGAAGTCCCCCTGTCTGTGTTGGATGCAGTGGTGGAGGATGCGCTGGGGACTGAGAGCCGCAGTTGGAAACACAACCATTGTGGGAAAGAATTCAGGGCATCATGGAATGGGTTTGGATAAAACCCAGCCCACCTTGTGTTGGCTAAAATGTGAGAAAACCTACATCCTCCAACTCCAGGCTAGGGGAAGGTTCATTTTGCACAGCACACCCTGCCAGGGGCAGGAATGGTATTAATGATGTGGAAAAAGATCAGCCTGTTGTTTCTGCTGGTAATGACAAGAAAACAACTCCCTGTAACTATTGCAAAAACAGCACTGGGGCAACGGGACAAAAAACAAGATGAAAGTCTGGTTTGTCAGGCTGGTCTCCTCCACTGCTGTGGCTGATAATTTACAGCAGGAGTCCATTGCTATGTGAGAAGAAATAATGTCAACTCTAATCCCATTCCACTCTGTGAAGGTTTTTTGCTCTTATGACATTGGGGTTAAGCTACGAGTTGTTATTTCAGAGGGCTGGTTCTAGCTGTGAGTAAACAGCTGCATAACAGGGAGCATGGATCTATCAGCTTTGGATACTCCAGTGCCTTGGAAAACCTGTTGGATGGTCGTACCACTGATGGGGAACAGGGACGTGGGGAATGAGCTCCTGTGGGTGGAAGGCCCCTGCAGAAATTACTCTCCACATTATTTTAGGGTTCTCCCATCAGTTACTTTATCCACCTTTGTCTTGACTTTTAGGGAGAACGTTCCTGGGAACAGCAATATTCAGCCCTATACCGGGCTAAGGAACCTTGCAAGAAGCACTTTGCTTCAGACTTCGCTTCCCAAACTTTTCCCCTTTTCCAAATGGGAAGTAATGTTTTACACACAAACATCAAAACTCATGATGTCATGAACTGGGTCAAGAAATGAGGTAGAACTTAAGATAAGAAATTCTTTACACACAGGGTGGGGAGGCCCTGGCACAGGGTGCCCAGAGAAGCTGTGGCTGCCCCTGGATCCCTGGAAGTGTCCAAGGCCAGGTTGGACGGGGCTTGAAGCCACCTGGAATAGTGCCCATGGCAGGGCATGGGATTGGGTGGACTTTAAGGTCTCTTCCAATCCAAACCATTCTGTGACTCTATGGGTGGGATAACATTTGAGGTGTCTCTCAGGTGATTTTTCCAATGACTCTTTCATAGAATACTTCCTTGCAATAGCAGAATTTCTATGCAGGTAGGATTAAAAAAAAAAAAAAAAGTTTCTGTTGTGATTCAGAACAGTAAAAAATGTACATGGATAGGAAATGAAATAAGGAGAACACTAAACAGGCTTTTAGGATAAAGTAAAAGGTAACATGGAGCCCAATTATTTCCAAATCCTATCAGGCTTGTTACTGGGGACATTTCAAAGCAGAGTTTCTCAAACATGACAAGAACTCAGCAGAGTTCATGATGGGGTCAAGCAATAGCAGTTTTTCAGCTGCAACATATTCAAGCACATACCTGAAAGGATTGTGACAAAAACTTAGAGAAGTCAGGAAAGTTTTGAAAGTTCATCTTTTAACCCTACTAAAGAAGAGGTTGTTCTCCTCTTCTCTCTGTCTCTGTCTTCCCTCCCCTCCTTCCCTACCCAAATATCTTTGCACAAGGCTGCTTTCTTTATGCTCCACTTTGTTCAGCAGCCATCAAGACCTGATCCAAGGTCTGTTGAAATGAATGAAAAACCCAGACTTTAGGATCTTCCTCTTCATCATTTGGATGAACACAGGCAGCTGTACCAGCCCTTGGGAGCAGAGACAATAGCAGGAAATTGGCAGCACACGGAGCTCGTGCAGAACTCGGCGGAAAAGCACCCAAACAACGTGAGGCAGATTGTCACTGAGAAATCACAGCTGAACCAGCTCAAAACAGAATTTTAAAGTGTTTTTCTTCTCTTTAGAGCTGTGTCTTACTCATGCTGAGCTGGAGAAAAGAGAAAGGGGGATTTCTGAGAGGGCTGATCTGAAGGATGTGCTGAAAAACTGTATTAGCCTAATTCTGGGGCTCCAAATACGACCCAGATGAATCTGTAAAATTTCAGTCCTAGGGGTGAAATCAAATGGGATAAAATGTGTACAGCTCCCAAACCTCATTATTTCCTCCATATGTTTTCCTTAGATGTCCCAGCTACCAATTTGACACTGCTGAGAGCCTTCACTTTGAGGTTTGGGTAACAAAAGGCTGAGAAGAGAAATATGAAGTCTTCCTTAAAACTGAGAGAATATGTGAGACAGGTTAAGATAATGTCCTGATTCCTATGTCAAATACGGTTTCAGCTTTCTGGTGTTGCTAAGACAGAAAAGCTGGAAACGGTGAACTAAAAATCAGAATAATTTTCTTGTAAAACACAAGGATTTAATGAAAACCAAGTAATACGATTTATGGGAATAAGTCACTGAGTTGTAAGAATTTAACAAGGAAAATATTACCAAGTACCAATAAAAATTTTTAAAAAAATCTTTGTTAACAAAATTATTAATATTTTGGGAAACAGAACTCCACGATGACGTAAAACCTGTAGGAAAAAGCTTCTTGTAGGAAAATTTAGGAAGCTCCCATGTTATTCATAGAATCACAGAATGGTTTGGGTTAGAAGGGACTTTTAAACATAATCTGGGTTCCACCCCATGCCATGGGCAGGGATGCCACCCGCAAGATCAATTAATAACTGGATTAATCACAACAGCCCCATTTAAATAAATGTTTGTGTGTTAAAGAGCCTTTCCTGGCTGCATGGTTATCTTTTCCTCGCAGAACCCCTTTGGGAAGAGGCTGTCACATTAGATGGATAGTAACTGGCACTTGGGTATAAAAGGTGTTTCATGACATTTTATGAGCCATGTCTCAGATTTCTGAAGGAATTTAATGCCCAGGTACTTTAAACTAAACTGCAATAAAAAGCAATGTGCATTTTGTGTCTACGGCTGGCAATTAAACTTGAGGTCAAGCTCACCTGACAGATTTTTGCAGGTGGGGAATGAAAAAGAAAAACAACACATAAAAGCCCAGCTGCAGTATGGATTTTATGCTTTACCATGGTGCACCTGCCCAGTTTAACATAAAAAAATTACTTAGTTTGACTCAAATTTGAAGTCTAATCCACCAAAAAATAAAGGGCAGGCTCTTCTGGCTGCATCTATATAAAAAACTGAGTTTGAGACTCCAGAATTTTGACTAAGGAAAGACTAAAGTTCGTATGCTCAGGCCAAAGATGATGAGAAATTGTCAGGTTTTGGATCAGCAATGTTCTTACCCCAAATTATCGTTCCTTCAGCTTACATCAAAGTCTTTAACTGCTGCAGGAGCAATTCTGGGAAACATCCACACTAATGGGAGGTTTCTATATGTACACACCATCTGAAAACACTCCTTTTTCCTTTCCCACCAGGCCTATTTAGAGACAAGTGGCATTAGAGCTGTCTTTCCTAACAGCCTCTTCGTGTCAAAGTTTTCAGGCGCGTCGCATTTTGTGTTTATTGGTCTAAAAAAAGAAAATAAAAGTAGTTTTGTGATGCTCAGTGAAGAAGCAGTTGTGGTGTTGGAGATTCCTGGATTTAGTTTTCTCAGCAAGCTCAGGGAGGGAGTGAAGTGCTGTGATCTAATTTCTGAGCTGAATGAATGCTGGGCAAACACAAACACAACCAAATAAACTCCATTTTTGCCCATTTTCTCAAAGTTTTTTAGACTCTCCAAGTATGATTATTTCATACAATATGTCAAATATATTCAGACAGTAATAAATAAAGGTCACAAAGAGAGATGTTTTTTACTCTGTCTCTTATGGGAAAATCCACCAGACTGTGTTCTTTATTAGTGGATAGGGAATTTCATGTTCCTAGCTCAGATTTGTGACTTCTCCTCCATACATTTGAAGAAATAAGTCTATAAACCTTTACAGTGATTATAGATTGCAACTAGAGAGGGGGAAAAGTTGTCCTGTTATAATTGGTATATCAGAACTTCACATGCTGGATAGGACTTAAACCTAATATTTATAATATGTATTAGACTGAGGTGTGCTTTGTAGGACAACTGACTTTCTAAACTTGCTTTAGGTCAAGTAATGCACTTTTTCGCCACATTTATTGATTCAGAAACTTCTAAGGAAAGAGGAATCTCTTCTTCCCTTCTTGGTAGTTCTAACCAAAGTTAGTTGCAATTAGGACCAATGGAACTATATGTTCCCAATTTCTGGTTAATCAGAATTTTGTGGAAACTGACTTTGAGCAAAGACCACATAAGAATATTCCTGGTTTTTTCAGCCAACGCTGAAAAAATTCTACAGTTTGTTTCTGTATGGATTCAATTTCTTGTATGCTAATACACAGTGTCTTATAGAATCTCAATATCCCATTTTTTATGCTAATCTTGCTTGATTAGAAATGATTTACCCTGTCTGGCTCAACAATTATTTGAGGGGGGGTTAAAGATCAGCTTTGCTAAAGATTAGTGACAGATTATAAATCTGTCAGATTATAAACCAGATTAGATTATAAAATGGATGAGCCCTCTCAAACCATCCTTTGCCCCTCTGCCCAAGATGGGAGATATTGACAATATAATCCAAAAAAGGCAAAAGCCCAGGAGAAGATCTCTCAGAAAACACGGATGTGGTCTCTGATGGAGGGCAGGTGTACCATGTTCAAGGTGGAAAGACCCTAAATGATATTTCCTCAGGCACAAGAAACAATCTCTGCCTTAGCTTTGGATTTGACATACTCAGGAGATTCCTTGAAGAGCAGATGAAAGCTGAACAAAGGAAAATCTTTCTAGCTGAGCCTGAACACAACATTTATACCTAGAAAGAAACCCAGGAGATATTTGGTGGTGGTGCTTAACTGACACTTGGACTTGATGATCCCAAAGGTCTTTTCCAACCTTAATGATTCCATGATTCTATGAGTCCATGTGGTAAAATTCTGTCTAGGGAGTCCTGCCAGAGAGAAGAGATTTGGCTCCTGTTTTGAAGCTGGCTGTGCATGTATTTCATCCTTAAACTGCTTCATCTTCCCATGAGACTTCCACGAAACAGGAGGAACTGAAGATCTTTTCATTTTCCCCCCCCGTTTCATACAACAGGTGTTTGCCCCCCTTTTATTGGTGGCATTTAGAAATGCAAATCTATCCATTTTTGGGGTGGATTTTCCCCATGTTTTTCAATGGAAAACGAACATAACACACCACAAACCTTGGGGAAGAATGAGAGCAGCGTTTCAAAATTGTGCCAACACTCGCTTTTGTAGGAAAAAGGTAAAAATATGAGAAGGATTATTTCTTTATGATAAACAAACAAACAAACAAATCTATCTTTATAGAAGGTGTTAAAAATGCAGTAGCTATTGCCATGGAAAACATGAGTGGTTTATTTCTGCCATCCCATCTTACCTCTTTCCTTGTGATCTGTTTCCTCATGGGTTGAATCACCTGTTTCTTGTCTCCCACCTACAACTCTTTTCTCCTGCAGTCTTTCGGGGCCTCCTGGCACTAGAAAGTCTTCAACGAGGCAGCTTCTTAGCAGTTTATCTGCTCCCCTCAGTATTCCAACATTAAGGAAGATGAGGGATGTAAGAAGCCACAGCTGAATTTATTTTATCTTAATGATGCAGCCTGAAGTCTCAGCCCTGCTGAGCTGGTGCCCCTGAGGCTGACAGCAAACACCAAGCAGAAGCCTATTGTTTGCTGAATGTATCCATCAGAAGATTATTGCGCTTGGCCAAGTTGCTTCACTTTCTCTTTGCTGAAAGTATAAGCCCAGGAATCCTCTGCTCCACTCGAGAGGCGTTTTGTGTTTAGTTAAGCAAACATTCATGTAATTGCAGGATTAGTTCTGGAGGGGGATGTTGCTCAGATGGATGAGCGATGCTCTGGAGAAGTGGCATTAGTTACCAGATATGTTTCCATTGCTGATATTTTATTTTATTTTTTAGTGGTCATTGCCCGTTTTCCCATTCATATTCCATAGCCCACTGGAAATTGCATGTCATACAAAGAGAGGTCTGAGCCCCACTGCACTCTGTCACCAAATGCCATTCCCTCTCAGGTCAATACTGTGCTGAGAGCAAAAATCAATATCTTACTCCCTTGATCTACAGCAGAACAGAGACAAATTTCTTTTCCCTATCCATTGTACTCTACAGAGCCCCTTATTGATCCAAATTCCCAGTGCCAGTCCACTTATTTCACATGCCTTGTTCAGAAGCTGTGTTTTCAAGAAAAGTCCTTTCTTGTGCTAACCTGCTGTAATGACAAAAACAACACGTGGAGGCAAAAAACTGCCTTGGAACTGGGTGCAGTGCTGAGTTTGGGATCCTTGGATTGAATTGAAGCCATTATCGTGGAGCACAGCTGGGTGTATCCCTGCTGTGCAATATCTAGGAGGACAATATGAGGATGGTGAGGGCACAGCCATGGTTGTCCAGCCCGTCTGCCTCAGGTCATTTACCTGGTGACTCTTGGAGAGCTTTTCACACTGACTGCAGTGTAATGAACTTATCTAGTTTACAGAAAGTTGCCTTAGGTATTTCTGAATCCACTCTTCTCAGGCTAAGAGGTAGGAGCAAGTTGTATCTCAGCAGAGAAATTCCCTATTCTCACCTTTCCAGTTCTCATCTCATTTGTCCTCCAGCAATCCTGCAGCCAGGGAGGTTGATGCTGGCACACCCTTTCCAAAGAGGGATGAGAAGTGTTTTGATGGGGCAGGTATTGCTTTTATTTCTTGATCCCCCTTTCCCTAATGTGTGCAATAGTTTGGTGACTGGGGCCTGTGGTGGACTTGATGAGCTGTGGTGTCTGCAGCAACTTCCTTCCCACTTCCAGCAGAAAAGAGGTCTTAGGCAGCTTTTGAAGAACAGGGCAGGACAGGAAAGCAGTTCCCAGGGAATTTTGGTGGAGGTGTGTAGGGGCTGGAGGTGAGGAACAGATGGCTTCTGAACCTGGAGATGAGACTGTCCGGGATACAAGTTTCCAAACGTGCAGAAATGGGGTGGTGCTTGGATCTGCTCTGGAAACCAGAGGTGGGACTGTTCCATTGGGCAGAGCCAGCTCAAATATTATATTAATATCATAGTCACAGTAATGCTAAATGTACATAACTTTTACTTCATTCTGCTTTGATTACTTCTGCGAATTCAAGTGGTGGTCGGTCAGCAAATGTGAGGTGGAAGAATGTCAATGCAAACAGAGATTGGTGTGCTTGAGCACTGAAGTTGTTGAAATTGGGACACAAAATAGGTGGCTTTATTGTCACAGATAAAGCTGGAGCTGCACAAAAACCTGCAGCTGTTCTCCCCTGCTGACCAGAGCAGTGTCCATCCCCCCTGCTGGGCACTGCTGAGGTGACACCTCAAATCCTGGGTTCAGCTTTGGGTCCCTCAAGACAAGAAAGACATTGAGGGGCTGGACTGTGTCCGGAGAAGGGAATGGAGCTGGGGAAGGGTCTGGAGCCCCAGGAGTGGCTGAAGGAGCTGGGAAAGGGGCTCAGCCTGGAGAAAAGGAGGCTCAGGGGGGACCTTGTGGCTCTGCACAACTCCCTGACAGGAGGGGGCAGCGGGGGGGTCGGGCTCGGCGCTCAGGGAACAAGAGACAGGACAACATGAAACGGCCTCAGGCTGTGTCAGGGAGGTTTAGATTGGATATTTGGGAAAATTTCTTTATGGGAAGGATTGTCAAGCACCAGAACAGGGCAGTGGTGGTGTCTCCATCCCTGGGGGGACTTAAAACCATGAGAATGTGTCACCTGAGGACACAGTTTAATGGTGTCCTTGGCAGTGCTGAGTTAAGAGTTAGACTTGAACTTACAGATCTTTTTCAGCCTGAAAAATTCTGTGATTCAGTGATTTTATTTGATGATGTTAAACCTTTGCCTTTTTTTGTTTTCATGGTGAGTAAAATCACAGCACCACAGAATGGGTTGGATTGAGCAAGACCTCTGTGTGTCGAGTGATCCACCCTCTGCTCCTCCTTTTAAATCTAAGCACACCATATTCCTTGCATCTTCCCTTATATTTTTCTGTTCTCCACCATGTTCCCCACTCTTCCTTGCGCTGGAGAGCCCCAAAGTGGGCACAGCACTCACAAGTGCCAAATACAAGGCATAATGCTAGAAACTGGTCTCAATTATGTGGGAACAAGACAAGAATTCATTCTGTCCTCTGTCTAAACCACTTTCCCAGCAGATTAATACATCAAGAGCACTAATACATCAAGAGTATTAATACATCAAGAGTATTAATATATTTAAAACTGTTATGGCCCTGCTCAGCTCTTGTTTTAATGAAAAAATGAGAAGCAGCAGCTCCAGCACCCAAAGTCGGCAGGGAAATGAAGAGGAGCATTAACACAAGCTCATCTCTGAAGTGAAAAAATGCTCCAGCCCTAAATGTGTACAACGTGAAAAGCAGGAGCTCCCTGGAAGTAAAATGATCTTGATAACAGAGGGACTGAACGATATTAAATCAGTCTCACAGGTAACAGATGCAGAGTCTCAGCAGGTTTGGATCCAAAATTGTCACAAGAAATTTGCCAGATACCTGACAGCCTTTCTCAAGCCCACACCAGTGACACCAGTAATTCTCAACAAGTGGGAAACGTCCATTGTCGGGAAATATATGGAATGCAGCAATAATTTCTGCAAAGCACAAGTGGATGCCCGTGGGCTATGGATTCATGAGGAGCTGTCTTTAGGGAGTTACCCACGTGTTTTGTCTTCTACTTTGGGAAGAGAGCAGGGTTAGATGGAATACTGGGAACAAATTTCTGGCTGTGAGGGTGGTGAGGCCTTGGCACAGGGTGCCCAGAGAAGCTGTGGCTGCCCCTGGATCCCTGGAAGTGTCCAAGGCCAGGGCTTGGAGCAACCTGGGCTAGTGGAAGTTGTCCCTGCACATGGCAGGGGGTGGCACTGGGTGATTTTTGACATCACTTCCAACCAAACCATTCTGTGAGTCCATGATTCCATGATCACAAACCCTGGATGACTCTTTAAGTATTCACAACTGAGACAAACCAAACAAAGGCAGGAATCTGAGCTCAGTTCCTCATGCAAAGCCATTGACACCAAGACAACACCTTAAGAATTATTTTTTCCAAGAAAACTAAAACTATACTTCATATAAGTTAGTAGGAATGTGCAGGATGGCGTTTTCACAGTGACAGTGAAAATATTTTGCTTTTCTGTATGGAGATCCAGAAATCCTTTAAATATATTGATAAATAAAATTTCAAATGAGTAAGTCAGAAACAATATTGTTTTGATTTCATAGCTAGAGATGCTAAAGCACAAAGGCATTAAATATTAACCAGTGTTTAGGAACAAGCTAAAAATAGATTACAAATGTCCCAACATCAAGGTAAGGTTTTATGTCCCAGCATAATTTTAATTTTCAATGCCTTTATGTACAGAATGATATAAGGGTTTATTTTGATTAAAAATTCTATGAAATTAAATGGTTGTGGATAAATACTGGGTGTCTTTATTGACTTCTCAGGCAATCCTTTTCAAACATTTTCATTTCACTTTGCACTGCACAAATTGTTTTTTCCTTATTCAGTACATAAAATGTTTGTGAATTATTCAGTGGAATTTTTTATTCTTCATTAACCGTGCTTGGGACTGGTCTTCCTACATTTCAGCTAATGCTTTCAAAGTGAAATGCCTGAAACTGGGCAGTGAAATCCATATTGAAGCAGATAATACAGCATTACAATTGGAAAATGTTGGCTTTAAGAACCATATAAACCTCCTTCCCAGTTTCCAATTTATAGACACCCTTCCAAATGAGATTCTCTTTGGTTAGCAGGGACTAAGAGTAAATGCTCTGCTGGAAAACATCCTTCAGGTTTCCAATATCTTATTTTCCCCTTGGAATGCTGTGGAAATTCCAAATGCTTTGTAGAGATTAGAGTGAAATCAATGATCTACATGAGACAAAGCATGACTGATTTTTTTTTTAAGTATTTATGAATAATAATAAATCATTGAACTGAATCACACAATGTATTAATGTTCATTTGTAGAGTTTCTCATCTTATATTTCTTTTTATGATTGATACCAGCAACTTAAATTACATTACAGCAATGTAATAAAGGTTCCCTCTGCAGCTGTCACATATCCAAAGGTGCTCCATGGAAAAAGCTTTAGGATTAGACAGCTTTAGGTGCCCATCCATCTCCAGTGACCCCACGAATCCTGGTGTTGACTTTGGCTCTAAATTTTACAATGACACCACCCCCTGATGAAAGTTTCAGTGAGCTGTGGTTATCCAGGGGCAGCTGAGTTCCACATGGATTTATAGAATCACAGAAGTGTTCAGGTTGGAAAAGCCTTTTCCTGGACCCTACTTTTCTTTCCACAGACTGTGGAACCCACCCCAGGGCACCAGCCTTGCTTTTCAAGTTGTCAAATGTCTCCAGTGGCTCAGGTGATTGGAAATATCCTCTGCACTCCAGGGTGAGCACAGTGATTAGAGACTTCTTTTCCCCTCTGGAAAAGAAGCTTTCTCCCAAAGAAAGTGCAGACAATTGTGTAGTGGACTGAGTTCTGAAAAGTGGGGAAAAAAAAGGCATAAGGACATGAATTCAGTGAGTTTGGCTCTGAAATCATCCTAGCTGCTGCTTTCACATTAAGGTGACTTGTGCTGGATGCCTGTCATGTCTGAATGCAGCCATAATATAAAATTCAATTTTTAAAAATTCCCTATTTTGACATTTAAAGTGTCTGCTTAATGCTACAGCGGTGGTAATTAAGCTAATTACTGTTGCAAACAGTCAGGAGTCAATGGCTTGCACTGCAAAATCAAAATCTGGGTTCCAGAGAATTCACATCCATTGATTTGTCACTGAGGAAGGAGATGCTGCCATGGAGAGTAGTGTCAGTATTTTTCCTTACACTGAAGAACTTCCTTTGGGAATCCCAGTCTGAACTCTAAGGTTGGTGCAGATTATTTGGGGTTCTGAATATGTTATTTAATCTGCCTCGTATGCTCAGGCTGAAGCAGACAGGCTGCAAGCAGAGAAGTAATTTCATTTGCCCAGGATTATCCTGAATAAATTAGAAAGACAGGCTGGGCCCTGTTGATTGCAAGAAGGTCCCAATAACAAACCCTCATGTCCATGCTCAGCCCCGCTGCAATCAGAGATTCCACTTGTGTGACTTACACCGCATTGCAGGTCACAGCACAAATTTAATTAAATCCTGATAAAATCGATTTGCAGTTCTTCTACTGCTTAAGTCGAGAAGAGAAAACTACTGAGACAGGCGCCCAGCTGGAAAAAGTTCTCAAGTAGAAAATTACAACTGCATTTTTAAATGCTCTTCTGATTTGGGATGCAGGAAAGGTTGATGGGCTGATCCCAGGCTGGGCAGGACCAGGGAGTTCTGCTGTCAGCAGTGGGATTTTGTTCCCTTCTGCCAGCTGAGGTCCACCCTTTCCTCCCAAGGATCAAGCAGAATTTGGTTTTTTAGGAAATCAGCACTGGCTACAGACTTTAATCCCAGCACCCAACCTCCCCCCCTGTGTGCTATATTAAAATTCAACACAATTTGTGGTGACTCAGTGTTGTTTCTGTCTCCAGTGGCAACGTGACATCCTTTGGGACATCCAAGAATTATCTCCCTGGCATAAAGCACCCATCATTTACATTGCAGGAAAAGTCTTGTGACCACAACTGGGATTTGAAAGGAAAATATTTAATTTCGAGGGGAACTGGACAACCTTTCAAAATAAGGCTCTCAGCACAGCTGGGACGTAGGAGATGTTAAACAGCAGGCTCTCCCTGGTTTCTGGAGCAAGGGACAGGCACTAAGGGGATCCAGCCGGATCCCTGGGACATTTGAATTCCTGGTCTTGCTCCAGTCTGGTTTCAGAAGGGGACCAACTGGATATCATGGAGCAAAACCCATGGGTATTGTCAGCTGCAGTGGCAGAGAACACCCAAGCTGACATTTAGTGATAGATGAGCATCCCAGGGAGATCCTTCCTGACCAGCCTGCAGCTGGTAGCGGGCAGCCCTCAATTTAAGGAAGTGATCCACCTCCTACAAGTGGTGCATCCCTTCTGTAACACCTCACCTGTGCTTCTTTTCCTTTTTTATTCATTACCTGGCTGTTTGCTCTGCTCTCCCCTGTCCCCACTCAGACAGAGCACCACCCTTTCCCTCCTGAAGGAGACTGCTTAGCATGTGCTTCGTGAATCCCGACTCACAGCGTCTCGTCTCCCGCCTGGAATGCTGATGAAGAGCTCAGCGGTGCCTCTGACGCAGGTGCCCTCCAAACAACAGGTACGAACGAATGGATGCACATCGGAGCGGCAGCTCCCCAGCCTCAGATGTTTCCATGACAGCCAAAGCCTTTCTGGACATGCTTCTACCACCCTCTTGTGTTGGCTCACCATAAGAACAGGATTTGTTCGGCTTTGCTGTTGTTCCGCATTTTGGTGATGTCCCAGTTGATATCTGATGCCAATCTTCCTCCTGGGCATCATTCACAGAGGACAAAGGACAGGAAAAGAGGATAAGCCCTTTGTGAGGATGGGGTTTCTCAGTTATTTTGTTGCAGGCAGAAGTTTGATCAGTAAGTGGAGCAAAACAACGCTTTTTAAAAACATTTTCATTTCGGTAGCCTGCATTAACGTTGTGGTCCTTGATAAAACTGATTCAAATCACAATAAAATGACCTAGGAAGAAACATCCATCAGAATATGCAAGCCATAAAAGTATTTATTTAACATTACTCTGTAATTTATGCACAAGTTATTAATTCACAACCCCTTCTCCTGGCACTTCACTGACAGGCTCTCCAAGTTTTGATGGATGCTGTTTCATGGGATCCAAAGAGCTTTCCCAATTCTCCTCACTTCTTCTGTGTTGGGCAGGTTGCCCAAGTCACTCCCTTCCTTTGGTTTGCACTTTTCCTGGGCAAGGAAGAGATCTTTCAAATAATTATCGATTCTGATACTGCCAGCATGATTTCTTCTTATTGATTTTTTTATTTTAACTCCAGTTCTTGCAGGTTGAGGCTTTCTAGGACCATCCAACAGACTGACAGCTTTGAAAGACTGAAGCTGAATATACCCTTTACTCCTCTGTCATCTTAAATGAAATTTTAAGCTCATCTTTACAAGGCTTTACAAATGATGGCAGATTTTTTTGTCCTGCTTTGTCCCGCATTGCAATCCCCAGGTCTATAAAAGGACCAGAAGAAGATCTGTCTGGGTTTGCTTTGCTGTGGACGTGGATGGCAGATGGTGAAATTACAGGGGGAAGGGAGGACAAGGAAAGATCTCCCACATATTTTTAAGGCAGATTGTTGAAATCCACAGTTTCCCTGCACCGTTACAATGGTGGTTATCATGATAAAGCCTCTGAGCTCCTGTTATAAATTGGACCCCATTAGAACTAATTTAATTTTGAAATCTTCCAGTGGGGAGAGCAGGAAATGGGAAAACATTGGTAAAAATGCCCTTAGTTCCAATCTGTGCTGCTGTGGTGTCACAAAAGTATTTTCCCACCTCCTCAGCCCCATGCTCTTGCTCCAAGTGCTCTGGGGGTGTCAGGACTGGAGTGTGAATCTGGGGGTTCAGCAGGAAAACCCTTGCACGTTTTGTTTGTAGAGAACTAAGAAAACTACTGGTTGCATCGAGATCAAAAAGCAGTTCTCGGCATTGTAATATTGGTTTGGGAGTTTTTATTGGGGTCTGTCAGCTAAAAAGAGCTTTTTCAGCTGGCTGGGAGCTTGGTGCAGAACTCTGAATTCCATCCACACACATCTACACACACACAAGTAAAAAGTTAGGTGGTAAAAATTCAGATAAAATTAATATCCCGTGGCATAGCTGTTGCTGCTGTTGCTGTGGTAACCAAGCATGACAATGTGTCAGACAAGTTAATTTTAGAGAAAGTAAACTGTTTTTTAAAACTGTTGGAGAAACAGATGGATTTTGTCTTAAAATGGACTCTGAAATGTTTGCTCTTTGGAAATACTTAGAGGCAGACCAAATAAATACACATTCACATCCCAGTAGCTTGCTGAAATGAAAAAGCTTTCCAGATGTTTTGGAACCATCTTTATTAAAGACATCTCACTTGCTGAGGTGTTTTCCTGCACCTCCCTGAGCTGATGTGTGGGCCAGTTGAGAAGAAGATTTGATTTATTTTTGCTGTATTTCTTCTGAGTTGCTTGGCCTCCATTCTCTTTGTGAGAGCTTCAAAACTCCCCATTTTTATTTTTATTTTACTCTGTGAAGTGCTGATTTAAACACACAGTGAGTTTCTTTCTTAGTGTGTGCACCTCTGCTGTTAATTTAATATCATCCAGCCTGCTTCCACCAGAATAGCCTGAATTTTCAAAGAAAATGTGCCACACAGAATGCAAGATAACTCCTCTGGGGATCTGGGTATGATGACTAAAAATGAATTAATCACTGGACTAGAAAATGATGGTTGCTAAGGCACCAGTGGTCACAACCTGATTATGTGCAGGATAAATAGAGGACAGGCCTAAGCAGCAATATTTTCACTTAGTCATTCAACAGGGTGATTTCACAATGCTGAAGAAAATGATGAGCCAACGAAGGCAGGAATAAAAAATAGGAATGGAAAAAAATCAGATTTTCTTTTAGCATATAGATTCAAAGTCCAAAAACCCCACCAAGTCAAGATCAAATAAGAATAAACTGAATACTCATCTCAGTGTGAGAAAGAAAAGCAAAAATTGGAAAGAAACCCAAGGCAAAACAAAAAAGAGCAAAACTTAAAAATAGAAGAAATGAAAATAAATGGCAACTTCCATGATCATGAAATTCTGAGATTAACTGACAAGAAAAGCTGATGACATGAGGAACATTGTAAGCAGTGTCACAGAAAACTTACAATATATTTAGAGCAAAAGAATTCTTATTAGTAGTAGAAACCTTTGCTGGAGACAGGGATAAACATTATGAACAATATCACAGAGTATCAAAAGTCCTCCCCAAACGCTTCCATCCTGGAAAACGACAAGAGGTTATTCCCTGTTCTTAGTGATGACAGCATTGTTTATAAGTGGTTTAGTAAATCAAGGAATAAAGAACCAAACCTACCAAAGTCCCCCCTTTTTGTGATCAGCAAGTTCAGCCAACTTTCAGGAGACTCCGAAGGATCCGGCAGAGGAGCAGCTGATAAATTGCTGTGAATGTGAATAAATCTTTTCACTGCACTGAAATTCCAGAAGATGGAAGGGTGATATGGGAGATAATATCGTGCAAGCCTGGAGACCCTGCATCTGCCACTCCCACACAAAATAATGGAAAACCTTATGTGAGATTCCCTTGATAAATACAGTTAATGGCAATCAAAACCGTTTCTGGAAAATGGGCCTTGTCAAAGAAACTCG
>VZRV01003632.1:828537-841037 GCA_013398115.1 Falcunculus frontatus | reverse complement strand
TCCAATTCAAATATTCCTCAAATTTGCCTGAGGCAAAACCTTAATGCACATGCTTGGTACTTCCAAGGATTGCTTAGGAACACCTGCCTGCATGGATGCCTGGGGCTGCATTAAAGCCAAACCTGTCTGGATGAAATATTGCAGGGAAAAACATTGGAGAGCCACCAAATTAGAAAAAGGGAAGAGGAAGAATAAAACTACCAACGTTTTCCAGCACATTCAAATGTCAGCTGGGCTCCAACCCTCTCCTTCATGGCCATCTCCAAGCAGAATGATTTGATAAACAGTGAGGGACGGCTGAGGATTGCTCACTGGGGAGGATCAGGCATGGGGAGAGTTATGAGAAACCTGTGCACGTTTTCATAATTCGAGCAGAGCAATGTTTGCTGTCCCTCAAGGTGATCCAACACCGAGCCCTGCTGCCAGGGTTTAGTCCTTTCAAAAGCACACGGAGGCTGATGATGGAAGCCCTCAACGTGCCAGCATTTTTCTGGCTTTTTCATTAAGAAATGTGTTATCCCTGCTCCCGTGTTTGTTCGGCACATATGCTTCATTGATTTATAATGTATGAACATACCTTGGCTGTGTCCTTAAAACCTCATTACTGTCTGCTGAAGATCCATTTCAATTGGAATTTTATTCATAAATGCAAATTTGCAAACGTTGTTAATTGTGTGTCACGCATCAGAGTGATTACGACTCCATCTCCTCTGTTTTGACATAGTGTGTATTTCATATTTCGCAAACCCACCGGCCTAGATAATTCATAATGACTTTTCATTTATATAGAAGCAAATTTTTCCCATTGTTTCTAGAGCTGGTCAACACCTCCCAAGAAAGAAGGCATCCTGCATTTAACAGCAATGAACTATGGTCCTGTATAAAAACAGCAAAATGTTTAATTTCTAACAGGAATCAGAAAATACTCTCTTGTTTAGGAACAAAAATGTAGTAGTGCATCCATATGTTCTGCATTGTCTGCAAAGAATTGAGGCCCAAAATATTTGTAACTGTTGTGTAGTATTAAATAAAGAGTAAATTAGCAACATCCAGTTAAGAATAGAATGTCAAGATTTGTGCAATGTCATGTTTCTGGTCTTCATTTTAACACCCCTCTCTGTCATTTCACCTCTCCCATTCCCCCCAGGTTCAGGTTTTCTCCCTGGTCCTGTAATACTTTACCATTTCTAATTTTCACCTCCTTTCCTCAGGATTGTCCTTGTTCCAGCTAAAAAGTGAGCACGAAGAAAAGCAAGAAATGCAAATTTCCACTCCCTGCACTTGTTCCAGATGAGAGTGAAGTTCCCTCTGCTGGCTGAGAGTGCAGATCTGACAGTCCCAAATGCTGGCAAATCCCTTCTTTCAGTGTTGCAGACCCCTTGCGAAGGCCCTGGAGTGCCAGGATTATTTCTTCACCTGGGAATTGGAGCTGGAACATGACACAAGGGTGTGCAATTAGAACCCTGATGGTTTTTAAATTCTCAACAGCTGGATGGGTTGTTCAGCAGGGAATAAGCACAAGCACTGGCTGGTTTCTCACATGGAACCTGCTGATCTGCTTTGCTGAGTCTGGATTCAAAGATGCTTCTCTCCACGTGGATCTTCCTTGTGGCACAGCACAGAAAAGGAGATACTTTATCTTCTACAAACATCTAAATGTTTTATTCTATTGGGAAACCCATTGGTGATCTCCACTGCTGTTGCTTTTGGTGCTTAAATAATCAATCTTTCGGGTTTCTGATTCCCTATTGTCTTGGCAAGAGGGTTTTGTGAAGCTGTGCCTTTCTGGGTAGCTTTGTGGAGCAGATTTCCCTCATCAGGATTACTGGTGTTTCCTGCTTCATGACCATTCAGGACTGAAGGCAAAGGGATTAAGGACAAATATTCAGCTGCCTCCCCACTAAAGTTTTGAGGAATTTCCTCAAAGCTTGCACAGTCCCTTCCCATTAAATGAATCATTGCAATCATGACCTTGCTCTTCCCTCAAATTGTCTGCCTTTAACTGCCCTCCTTGCTTATAGGTAAGTGAAGGTAGTGGTCAGTTAAAAGGTGGAAAGAGGATTGTCCATCATGGTTTTTTGAGAGACATGGAAAAGACAGCAGTAAATTTCTAGTTAGGTCTGTAGAGCTGTTCCCTTTGCTCTACAGAAATACCTGCCAGTGCTGAAAGGCTCCAATTAAAAGCTGAGTGTTCTGTGTTCAATAATTAAATAGAAAAATAGACACGATTTCCCAAAATTTACTTGTAGATACGAGGTTTGACTTTGTCACTGTTTCCACACTGCAGACCCCTTAGCCGGTAAAATTCAAGGAATAAGTTTGCTTTTTTCTTAGCTCAGATTGTCTACGTGAACTTTGAAAAGGAATCCAATTTTTTTTTCAGTTATGTTCTCTATCAGATTTTCCTCCTGTAGCTCCTTTCCAAATCCTTTCCAAGCTTGCCTTCGTGCTTTGTGGATAGCAGACATCTGAGTCTGACACACTGTTTCAAGCAGTGCTCCAGACAGAACACGAAGATGCAGAAGAATAGTACAAGGTAAGAGCCCTTTTTCAACAGATCTGCTATGAAATAGTCCGAGGAGAAAAAAAAAAGGACAAAAAGGAGAAAAAAAATAGAGTTATGTTACTACTCAGAGAAGCCAGATAGACGTGAATGTGATTCATTAGGACAGTTGAAATGTTCCTCTTGTTATTTTCTATAATAAATATTTTATTGGCTGGTTTATGGTAGATGTCTTGTATCTTGCTGTTACAAACCTATGGAGATTTGACAGTAATTAATCATGATGAAGAGCCTTGCTTCTCAGGAAGGAAGAGCATGCAATTCTGCAGGCTGTTAGTCAATAAAGAGACACTTTTCAGGGATTCTTAATTGACTACCTTCATCACCAATTTACACTCAGAAAACTTCTGCTAAGGATACCTTGAAGGGGAGACTGACAAACCAGGATGAAACAGAACTTACACACAAAATAAGATTCTTGTGATGAATTCCTCAAACCACTTCCCCTCATGGCAGTGGGCCTTTGATGTCTGAATTTATAAATAAAAGAAGGTTAGGAGAGCTGTGAACTTGTTGTAAATCTCTACCAGGCTAGGGAGAATTTAAGAAACCTTTAAGGGAAAGTGCCAAAGTATGGCAAGGAGGCCTATAAATACATCATGATGGTTTAAAATATGTTGACTCCATGACTGTGAAATTCCCCGTTGCACAGATAAAACTCTTTAGTCTGAGTGAAGAGCAGAACATGAAAATTTATCCTGGGAACAGTCATTCTCATGATGAAAAGGTCTGTGCAGAATTTCACAAGCAATGGCATGAGCCCAGGGAAGCAGGGATCAAGAAAGATGTTCCCACCCAGATTGATCTGTGACATGGCAGAGGATCCTCACAAGGAAACTGAGAGAAATCCCATTGCTCAACATACTTAAAATTAGGCTGGGTACAGCAGCTGTTATGTATCTCTAGCACTGCAATAAAAAATAATAGGAAGAAATCACCCTGGCACAGCTGGGAACATAAATAACAGTGTTTAGCTCACAAACAGCTTGAAAGGCTACTGGTGTATTCCAAACGTGTTCTGTGGGTCCAGAGTGTGGGAGGTGCTGCAGGGACAAATCCAAGAGGGAGCTGGGCTCCACATGTTGGTAAATCTATTCTCTTTGGATGCCTGTGACCTTTCTGCCTTGACAGAGAAGTTGTACCTTTATTTTCAGTCCTGCACTTTGTTGCAGTGGCTCCTTACCTGTGTCTGCAGCACCTACAGCATCAATTCCCCTTTGTGTAAAGTAACAACTTGGTCCTGCAGTCTGTTGCTCACTTCCTCACTTTCTAAATCTTTGGAAATGTCAGTGCTGCTCAGAAATCCTTTGTCTTGTCACCTGCGAGCTTTAGAACTAAAATGTTTCTTCTTTTGTCCCCATATTTTTCTATTGTCATGTGTGGCAAAAAGATCACAAGACCGACAAAACCTACTACATTCAGCCTCTGATTGTCAGGATACTCCCTCACGAGTCATCCAGGAAGGGATCCAGCTGCTTCTTGCAGGATATAATATCTGATTTCCATGGCCTAGACCTCCAGACCTCCAGGAAGATGTTAGAACACAGAATGAGCTCAATTGGTTATGGCATAATGTGGAGATGATGACTTTCTTCACAAGGCTGAGTTCAGCTCTGGGAAAGACATCTTTATATTTCCTTTTCTTGCGCAAAAAATGGTAGAGGGGAGAAATCCAAGTTGTCTGGATGTGGGAAAATAAGATCTGTTGTTCAGCTGGTGGTGAGGGCTGGCCGGGTTTGTGTAAAACATTTTGGCAGCTCTGCTGTTCTTCCTGCCCCTCTGTTTGGAGCTTGGCATTTTACATCAGTGAAGGTGATGCTACGTGGCTTAAACTGAGGTGATGGAATGAAAATTGGGCTTTCAAACTTAACACTGTTTCCTCTATTCCAGTGTTCATAAAAACCGATTTTATCCTCAAGATTGCACTGAAGAAGTACTAAAAAAACCAATAAAAAGTTGAAAAGGTGAATCCTTTGAGTTAAAAATCACGAGCACAATTGCTGTCAAGGTAGAGCAAGCTCTGTAGGCAGTAGTAACAGCCTTCCTTTAACTCCACACAGGAAAACAATCTTTAGCATAATGATCTGGAAAGAATTCTTTGGAAGCAATTGAAGATATGGATGTTTAGCTCTCTTAGGAAAGACAACCCACAGAGACCTTCACTGCAAAATGTCTGAAACAGAGGTCTGAGTTCAGCAAGTATTGTGGGGTGTGGTGGGGGTGCAGGCAGAGGTCAGGCTGCAGGTCCATTTCAAGACACAATTTATTTCTGCATCAATGCTCTTGATTTATTCTGGGTTTTTTAAATCACTCCCCTGCAGAAAAACAGGCACTCCTGAGCAGTGCTGTTGCAGCAGTAGTGGGGAAATGCTGCCTGCAAACACAGGGTCTCTCTAGGCTGGCAGGTGAACCCTTGATCCATCTCTCAGCCCCAGGAAGGCTCAGCTCTGGAGCCTCACTCAGCCCTCAATCCTGCCAGCCCTGTGGATTACGTGTGCTCTGCCCAGCTGCCTGAGGGAACTGGAGTGGGAGGGATACACGGAGCATGGCTGGCTGGAAAGGGCCCCACACAGGGATGGAAAATCTTTCATTTCTGTCGTTCCTGGGGATGGAGGGGGATGCTGTGCACCCTTCCCTGCCTTTACCTGCTCTGGAGCTCTCTGCAAGGGCCTGGGAGAATGAGGCTGAGTGTCCTGTCCTACCTTGCATGGTCTCAAACCCAAATCACAGGGTCTGGGTGAAAAGGAGAAAAGAGAAAGAAATATTGGGAACTTTGGCTTTTGACTTTAGAGATGTGGGGGGACCAGACAGACAGAAAAAATCATCACCACCTGAAGCCACAGTCCATGCCATCATGTGAAAAGTGAGTATCCTGGTTCTGGTGGTTGTTTTTCAGGTTATACACTCGCAAATTTATTTATAGTACATATCTATATTTACTTTATACATTTGACATTTACTTTATACATTTTGCATTTACATGGCACATCTACTGTGAGGGTGGTGAGCCCTGGCACAGGCTGCCCAGAGGAGCTGTGGCTGCCCCTGGATCCCTGGAAGTGTCCAAGGCCAGGTTGGATAGGGCTTGGATAGTGAAAGGTGTCCCTGCCCATGGCAGGGGATAGAACTGGATAAGCTTTAAGGTTCCTGAAAAACCAAATCCATTCTGTGATTCCATGACCTAGTCCTTGAAGTGGAGATCAGTATCTTTGTCCTCAGCCTGAATTCAAACCTTAATCCTCTTCTTATGGAGTGTCCTAATGGCTTCACACCACAATTATTTCCCTTTTTCACCTTTTCTGGGTAATCTACACTCTGTTCATGTCTGTACAAGGAAAACTTTTCACAAAATGGATGGGAAACTCTTCCTTTACCTTGCAGGATATGACTCTGTCCTTGAGCACAGGGTTTGGAATCCAGGTGATGAGAAAAGACAAGCACTTGCTCTGCTCTGTTTCCTGCAGGTGCTCTGATAACAGAGCAGGCTTGTAAATACAAAGTGGAAACAACCTACTGTGCAGTGGAAAACGGGAATAACTCTCTGCCAAGCTCTGCAAAGAGAGTTCCTACTTTTGAGAGAACAGATAATCTTTGTCAGTCCTAAATAGCAATGACTTCCCTACAAAAAATATACTCTGAGGGATGGGGGGCGGGGAAATGTAATAAACTGTTGCCTTCTGCCTTTTCCTCCGCGCAGAATTGGGTGGATTTTAGCTCAGGATGCTGCTTTTTGAAATCCCTTGCTCTGATGTGCATCACAAACAGCACAGCCCATGGGGCTGTTGCAGAGCCCTGGGTGCTGCTCTGCCAGGCCAGGTGCTGATCTCCTGCAGTGATTCTTGCTCTGCATCCATATTTTGTTGCTACAACAGATGTTTGCAGCAACACAGAAGCAAATATTTGCCTTTTTCCTTTCTTTCTATTTCTTTTTACCACAAAGATGTTTGGCTTTCACGTTTACTTATTCCCCAACATTTTGGGACTTTTGCCTCAATGTCTCCAAGAGTGTTTAACAGATTTTGAGTCTCTGCAGTGTGCCCTGGTTCTGGCTGGGATAGAGTTAATTTTCCCCCCAGTAGCTGGCACAGTGCTTGGGATTTGGTGTGAGAATGATGCTGATAACACACTGATTTTTAGCTGCTGCTGAGCAGTGTTTGCACTGAGTCAAGGACCCTCCAGCTTCTCTCAGTGCCTTGCCAGAGCTGGCTGGGGGCACAAGAAGCTGGGAGGGAGCCAGGGCAGGCTGATCCTGACTGTCCAGAGGGATATTCCAGACCCCAGGGCATCATGGTGTGTGTTTATAAACTGGGGAAAGCTGGCCTGGGACCTCTGGTTGGGAACTGGCTGGGCATCATTCGTGTGGGGGGTGAGGAACTGCATTGTGCATCCCTTCTTTAGTATATCCTCATATTATTATTATTATCATTATTATTATTATTATATTCCCTTTGTTTTCTGTCCTGCTCTCCTGTCTTTATCTCAACTCACAAATTTCATTTTCTTCCCGATTCTCTCCCCCACCCCAGCACCAGGAGGGAGTGTGTGAGCAGCAGGACACAGAGCTAACGAGGAAGCCAAATTTCTGACCTCCCTGTTCATTAATGTGCTCAACTATGGCCTGTTATACCTCACACTGAGAGGGAAAGCTCAGCTCCACAGAACCTCTGCATGGCTCGAGGGGAACAATTTTCAGCTACCTCAGCTAAATGTCAGAGAGACTGAGCCAAGGTCCACCAACCTCAACGAGCATCTTTTTTTTCCTTGACTTCAGTGAGCTTTAGATGGGGAATTAAACCTACCTGCTAGAAGCAATAGTAAATTTTCAAATCCTTCTTCAAACCCATCGCAGGGGAGGAACGAAGTCCCAGAGCATGTTAATGAGGATTGAGAGCACTTGGAAAAGCTGTTTATCTTGGACTCTGCTCTCTTCAGACATCTCATACTTTCTGTAAGACATTCCCTTTCATTTCCATCTTCAGCTGCAGCTCACTTGTAATATCTGAGGCCCTTTTGCCCCTTGCTCCACTTGTTATGTTCCTATTTCAAAGACAAACTCTGTCTGCACCTTTTTTATATTAAAGGTCACAGTCAGAGTTTGAAAGTTGGCCTGTAAATTCCTTCTGGTGGAAAGTGGTTCTTTGTTAAGGTAAAGATAGAGAAATAACAAGTTCTGTGACTCAGGAACCACTTTCAGTGCATCTTTGGGACTTTCACAAAATTCTAGAGTGTGTAACACAGCCATGGGTCGGACAAAACAAGGAGACAAATTAAATTGAGGGCTGGATGATTGTGAGGGGTAGAAAAAAGTCCTATCCCTCAACTGTCACGAACACCCCGAACCCACAGACATTTAGACTTCTTTTAATCTGAAAATTTTCTAAATATCCCAATTCACTGTTCATGTTTGTGAGCAGATTACTTCTCTGGAGGGGAAGAGCATGGTTGCCGGTACCTATTTCACATTTCATTCCCACCTGAATCTCCAAATGACTTGCCAACATTCTTCTTCCGACTCTGCCTGAGGGCCTGAGCCATTTACACAAAATTCCCAGGAGTGTGTGCTGAATCCAGGTCCGGGAGCTGTTCTCCTGGATCAGGAGAGCAATCTCACAGGTTTGCAGCATGAATAGGAGATCAAAGCACTTGAGCAGAAAAAAGAGCCCTACAAATAACCCCTTTGAACCCAAAATGGAATTGCTACAGCACTTCCCCAGGTTCAATTTCATTCTCTGCTCGAAGGGACTCAAACTTTCATCTCCTCTGAGAACACTCTAAAACCACCAGGGTATGAGTGGGGAAACAGAGCAGAGTAAAGAAGGACATATTTGTAATTCTTCTTACTCAACTTTGCCTTCTCTGAGTAAAGAGCCCAGAATTATCCGGGTGTATTTTCCTAGGGGACTGAAATATTTGTTTGATGCTGAACTACCCTGTGATCCAAAGAAAACTCTAATTTCATGAAAAAATTTAAGATCCAGAAGGAATCCCAGAATGGTTTGGGTTGGAAGGGACCTTCAAGATCATCTCATTGCACCGCCCTGCCATGTGCAGGGACACCTTCCACTGTCCCAGGTTGCTCCAAGCCCTGTCCAACCTGGCCTTGCAGAATGAGTGGCTGCTTTTTCTGAGGTTTCCCAGCACAGATAATTCACCAGAATGCTGTGATATCACAAGGGTTCAGTGAAAGCTTCAATGACCCTGTCCAGCACCCAGATCTGGTACCTGTAGGACAAGATATAGTGGTTTTAAACTGAAAGGGAGTGGATTTTCATTAGCCAGTGGGAAGAAATTCCCCTCTGTGAGGCTGGTGAGGCCCTGGCACAGGGTGCCCTGTGGATGCCCCGTCCCGGGAAGTGTTCAAGGCCAGGTTGGATGAGGTTGCCCCGATATTATTTTAGGGTTGGGGTGTGGTCTAGGGCGCATTTTATTTATCTACATTAACTTTAAACCCCTTTTCACAGCCAAACCAGCAAATATGAGCTCAGCATGCTCGAGAGTTGGGCCGTGTGGGAAGGAAGAAGAGTTTTTCTGGAGAAGATCCGTAACACAGTGAGGCTCCTTCTGTCCTGGACCCCAACCAGAGCAGCTGCCATGCACCTGGCTGTTCCAGAACCATTTAGGCCAGGGGATGAGCCAAAAGACTGTCCACAGGTCTAAAGTAAATTGCCAGCGTGCTGCCATCCTCACTGTTTGTATCAGAGTAAAGTGCTGTGCTTGAATTTTTGCAGGGTGAAGGATTACTCAGATGCACTTTCCCTAAATTTATAATTCCCTTGCGTGGAGAACTAAGAGAAGCTTAAAGCAGAAAAAAACCCTGAAGTGATGAGTAATTCCTGCTACAAAATCAGAAAGCAATAGCTGTTCCCACTCTCATGTTTTGCTCTGTGGGTTTCCTCTACAGGGCAAAATTAAGCCCCCAGCTGTTCTGCCTAATGATGATAGCCACAAAATTAATTTCTCCAGACTGGCACTTGCAATTAAATTCAACTGAAGGTCTGACATGGTTAATGAAACCATGGAAAAATGCAGTTCTCTGAGTCTTAAACTGCACAAACACACACTGATGGTATCAGAGGGGAATGAGCCAAATTCCTGATAGGACACATAAACACATGAGCACCAACACACATGAATTTTCCATGGTGGTTTGTTGTGCTGAAGAGGATTTGAATTCTTCAGACATTCTACATAAATTTTTGAAAATAAGTGGAAATGGTGTTTGTGATATCAGTCATCATGAGGAAAACAAAATTACCCAATAATTGACAGAATAATTTACCATGGAGGCAAAATTGATCCAGGAGGTTTTTTATCCTTGGAAAGCAACGGGATATGTGTAAGGCCATCTCTGTGTGGGATTATTAGATGAAGAAGTAATAATACACTCTGTTATCCCACAATGCTATGGATCCAACACAAAGCCTATTAAAGGCTATGCAAATGTTTCCATTATTCTCCGTGGCTTCCCTGCTGATCCACAAGAAAATCTGATTACAAGTTCACGAAAAATAAATATTCCCTCTCCCAAAAGTAGCTTATTCATAGAATCACAGAATAATTGATGCTGGAAAAGCCCTCTAAGATCATCGAGTCAAACCATTCCCTCAGCACTGCCAAAGCCACCACTAAACCATGTCCCCAAGTGCCACATTTACACTTTTTTTGAACATTTCCAATAACTTCCCTGGGCAGCCTGTTCCACCTGAATCTGCTCTGTTTGAGCACACGCAGTGGGAAAACACAATTCCAGGGCTGGGATAACACAGGATTTGAATGGATCTGACTGAGATGTGTTGGCAAATGGACTCTACAGCACAACTCTGAATTTAATTTGTGCAGGTGAAGGTGAAAAATCATTAGCTGTTGACAAATAACTGTAGGTCTACATGAAAATGAGCTCAGCGGTCTCAGTGCAACTCCTACATCATAATCTGCTAATAATTCTTACACCTTCATGGTCTCCAAGCACCTCGTAATCTTTATAATGGGTTTATAATACTTTTGTGAGACAGAGAGGGGCTATTTCATCCATCTTCACAGGTGGAAAAGAGGGCTCATGCTAATAGCTCTCCACAAATCAAGGGATGGCTCTGGAAAAGACTCTGGGATTCAACCAAGCAGCATCACTTGGATAACTTGTGCCTGCTTTTTCCTGTACATGACAGAGAAACTCCAGCAGACTAAACCATGAGATAAAGACCACACCAAGTAGAAAATGTGTAGGAGGTGTGTGGGTTTAGGTGCCCCTTATGTTCAATTGCAAAGTTTTCCTTGGGTTTCGTCATCGTTTAAGCAACATGGAGCTCACCAGTGCTCACAAAGGATATAATCCAACTTCTTCCAAGAAATTCCCAGGGAGTTTCCTGGGATCAAGGCTGATTTTCCTGTCAAAGACGTCGTGGCCACCGCATGTCCTTTAGCCTGGGTGACTTTGCTCAGTGCTTGCTCAGCTGTCGATCTGACGCTGCTCATAATTTCAATTATGAATGAAGGAATACGGGACCCTCTGCTATGTTCCCAGCATCACTCCACTGCCTGACAGGAGCCTGGAGAGATTCACTGTGTCTGTGTCAGCCCCGTGCACTGAGACAGCAAGATCAGACTTGACAAAATCAGCAAGTTGCCATATCAAGGCAGAGAAAACTCAAGGAAAGGTTGAAAGGTTGATAACCGTGGAATGTTCGAGGCCAGGCTGGATGGGGCTTGGAGGAATCCAGTCTAGTGAAAGCTGGCCCTTTCCCGTGGCAGGGCAGGGAACCAGATGAACTTTGAGAGTCTTTTCTACCCAAACAATTCTTTTGCAACGTTTCAGTTTTTCTTCATCTTATTTTATTTTTTACAGTGTTTTTACTTCATTAGACCCTGGGAAGCAGCATAGTGCTCTCTCCCACTTGTTGTCATTTATGGATCTATTGCTTAAACTGCTCATACAGAGAGATTAATTATTTTTCTCTCTCTGATTGAAGATCAGGAGAAATCTTTTGTCTAATGCTTACAGGACCAGGAGTGATGATGCTTTTATTGGGATAGCCACGTCCTGGGAACATTTCCAGAAAGAAAATCCTTTGAAGAAAGTCACATCAGGAGGAAATTATGTTCTATTTGTATTTACTGTACTATTTAAGGCAAGACTCAGAAGGCATGGAAGACTGAGCCATACCCAATTTATCAACGGTGCCTGAAACCCCATGGAATCCCTCCCTGGCTGCAGTAGGATGATCTTGTACCGTCTCTGGGCCCATTCACTTTGCACTTAGAGCACTTCAGCAAATTCACCTGCTGAAAGTGGGGCTCAGGTTAACTTTAAAGGCTGAGTCTACCAAAGGGTCATTTCTGGCCTTGTGGAACCAGCATCTCTCAGTGTTATTTTACTCACAGATTGTGCACCTGACATCTGGTCTGATCAAGGGTGGCCAGTTTGTGCATATTTTATGCTGCAGTGCTGTCAAATCCTAATGAGAAGTGACAGGATTCCTCTATATTATTTCTATTACTGTTTCATTCTCCCAGCCCAGGTCCCTTCCCCATTTTTTCCTTCATCCTGAGCTTTGTCAGCCTCTCTTCTGCTCTGTGCTATACCTGTTATTTTGAGTTATGTCCATCCTCTGTAATTGCTTCTGAAAGGCAGAAGGTAAACACAGGAGAGCAGACTGATAAACAAATGCTGTAAGAAAGCCAAGTATAATAAAAGATAGCAGCATGGAGCAATATTTGGGAGTAGGATGTAATTTTAAAGGTCAATAATGCGCCAAGGAAATTTTGCCTGGAGCACAGCTCACATTGATAACAGAGAGCTGCTATCTTAGGATTGCTTGGCTGCTAAATGAGTTTAACAGTCTACCTCCGAGTTTATCTTCCTATCTCCCATTGCTTCAGGCTTGCTTTCTTTTTCTTTCTTTCTTTCTTTCTTTCTTTCTTTCTTTCTTTCTTTCTTTCT
>VZRV01003632.1:783364-828300 GCA_013398115.1 Falcunculus frontatus | reverse complement strand
CTTCCTTCCTTCCTTCCTTCCTCTCTTCCTTCCTTCCTTCCTTTCTCTCTTCCTTCCTTCCTTCCTTTCTCTCTTCCTTCCTTTCTCTCTTCCTTCCTTTCTCTCTTCCTTCCTCTCTCCCTCCTCTCCTTCCTTTTCTCTTTTTCTCTCTTCATCTTTTCCCCTCTCTCTCTCTTTCTTTCTTTCTCTGTACCACATTTATCATGGCTTCGAGTTTCCCTTAGAAAATCTTGAACCACATCTCTTTAGTATTTATTAACATTATTTTTCATGTCAGGCCTTTCTGCAGGAAACACCTGCTGGATCAGAACTGCAACAAATTAGAGTAGGTTTTTAATTTCCAGGTTGTGCTGCCTGTTGGATAAGATCTGTATCACCACAGCTCAGGTTTCCACCGTCTCTGTTTCTCTCTGATCTGAGAACAGGCTGCTTTGACTTTCTGTGTTTCCATTGTGGCAGGTTCAGCTGAAACCTTGGACTGAAATGGTGACAGAGAAACCAGTTGCTCCCTGGGGATTTTGGGTCCCACAGGGATATTACCAACAATCCTAAAAGCAAGTAAAAACATGAATTCAAGAGAACACAGTGGCTTTTTAAATGTTGCATTACATTGCAGCAAGTTCTAAACTTCTCAGAAAGTAAATCCCCTGACTCTAGAGTTAAGTTTGACCAGATTTTTCGGCAGCCACTAAGGATTTCTATATTCTTTATTTCTAAGCTGACATCAATTTTGTAATGTAGGTGCTCAAATCCCTATTTTTGCCAACTGAGCTATTCCAATTACATCTTGGAAATCACTGATTGCTGGTCCAAATTCAGAATCAAGCACCCTGAGACAACAGCATGACTTAAAGGAAATTTACAGTTTGATCTAACTTGTTAATATTGTAAAATTTTAACATTTTAAAATTTAAACATTTAAATTTTAAAATTTTGTCTTAAAATTCCTGTGCAAATACAAGTAAAGGTAGACAATAATCTTGATGACACCCAAGATTTGCAGTCTGCTCTCCTGGTGTCTGTCTGTCTGCATGGACAAATTCCCACATTGGCAAGTGGGAGTAAAAGGTGGTTTGGAAGAGCAGGCTCTGCCTTTCCCCCTTGTGTGGTCCAGGGCACCACGGTTATCATCATGGAATCACGGAATACCTGGTGCTGGAAAGGATCCATGAAGATCATCGAGTCCAACTCCTGGCCCTGCACAGGAGAGCCCCAAGAATCCCACCCTGTGCCTGAGAGCACTGAGGTTTTAGTGGGGCATCCTATTCAGCCCCATATGAGACCCATTAATGTTTGTATTTGTAAATGACAGCACAAGTTGGGCAGTGAGGAACAACCTGTGGAATTCTGTTCATGTGGTTGTACAATGCTCCCCCTTGTGCAGTCCAGGACAGAGCAACAGGAAGCAGAACCTCTCCAGCAGATGTCAGGCTCAGTGTTTACAGATCCATGATAAATCACGGTGGTTTTCTTGCCTCGGTTGCAAAAAAAGATAATTGGAAATGATTTGTGGCTTTGGCATTTATGGACTCCTGAGCTATAATAACACATATTTTGGAGACACGGTCCTGGGACAGACTTTATTCTATGGGCAAGGCTCACAGCAAGAGATTGTAGATGGTCACCTGCAGATACACCTGGGGCTGAAGAGGGGAATTTGTGCTCCCCTCCCAGCTGCTGTGTAGGGCAGGCTTAACATCATCCACACAGCAGCAAAGGGCTTTGATCCATGTGAACTGAATGCTGTCCATGAGCACATCTGATGTTTTATTGTGCCTAAGACAAAATCAGCAGAATCTGCAGCTCCGTGGGAAGAATTAGGCATGGTGGGGGGTAGATGTCTTTTTAATGAAGACTTAAGGCAGAATTCCCATCCAATTTAAAAAAATCCCTCCATAAAATATTAAACGAAACCCCGTTATTATTACAAAGTTTGAGCAGAAATGCTACAACTCTCCTCGGGGAGATTTGTGAGGCTTTTCCTCACACGGGGCTGGGATGTCTCTGAGCCTCTCCTCCTCAGTCTTCCCCAATCTTATTTCTGAAAAAGAAGATCAGGAGGAGACTGCATTTGCAATATATAGCTCCTTCCACATTTGACATACAAATGCAGAAGGCAATTAATGCCATTAGCTGCAATTAATAGTGCTTAAAGAACAATGCCCAGGAGGCAGCCACTTATGGATCTCAACACAAGCTGCTGATTTTAAAAAAGGGCTATTTTCTGGTATTAACTAATTATGTATCGCTCTAGGTACTTTCTCCCTTTCCTTGCAGCGCAACGCATACCACAAGGAGGAGGAAAGCCTTTCATTTTTCCCCATCTGGAGCTCTAATATTTAGCCTCAACCACTACTAATAGGCTGATGTTAAACTTTGGCAGTTTTCAATTATCCTCATATTGAAGCCAAAAATTTCCTGTGCATACATCTTATTGCCTGACCAACTGCATTTCATAGTTCCATTTTTAGTTCAATAAAATCCAGCAAAAACCCCTCTGGCTTTATTCGTATTGTTTTTCCCTCTGTTAGTTCCCAAGCAATGTGAATGTGGATGTGACTAAAAGCACTGAATTATCACTCACTGGCAGCTCCCTGACAACCACCAGTTGGGTTCTCAGTCCATCTCAGTTGCACAATAAAACGCACAGCTTTTGGGATGGCTTTGCTGCATAATTCAGTTTGGCTAAGAATATTCCAGCTGTTCTTAAGAGGCTGGGATTTAAACCAGCAAGTTCTGCTTGTTCAGGATGCCCTTGTAGGATACATCCCTCTGAAAGGACTGGATTGCTTCATTTCTCTAAGATTTCATGGTGTAAAATCCTCGCTGTTGAATCCAAACAAGGTCATTACCCCACACTTCCCACCCAAGGTTCCAATTTATAACTTCCACCATCCCAGGTTGCTCCGAGCCCCACCAAACCTGGCCTTGGACACTTCCAGGGATCCAGGGGCAGCCACAGCTTCTCTGGGCACCCCGTGCCAGGGCCTCAGCACCCTCCCAGGGAAGAGCTATCTGCATTTAATTAATTAATTGCTCAGAAGCAACCTGCCTTACATCAGTCAAGGTTCATCTTTTCCTTCTTTTTAAATCAGTCCCTTCACTTTCATCAGGTTCTTCCCCCAGAGGGTGGTTGGGCACTGAACGGGCTCCCCAGGGAAGTGGTCACGGCCCCACACCTGACAGAGGTCAAGGAGTTCATCTGGACAATGCTCTCAGGCACAGGGGGGGATTGTTGGGGTTGTTCTTCACAGGAGTCAGGCTCAATGATCCTTGTGGGATCCTTCCACCTCAGTATTCTGCAATTCTATAATTCAAGCAATTATTCATGCTTGTTTCTGGGTGTTGTGTGTTCTGCCTCTTCCTAAGACAGGACTACTTATCTTCCTTCCTTGTCATTCTGAATAAACAAACTCAACAGCTTTAATAGTTATTGGCAGTTTCAATTTACCTAAACACAGTCACATCTCTAAAAAGCGGCCAGATACTGCTTTTCCATGTCCCCAGATGTGTTTCTTATCCCTCTTAACTATTTAAGGCCAGGCTGAAATAAACAGGAGCCTTGCTATTGAGTCCAAGAGCCTTCAGTCTGGCTGTCACTACATCACATTTTCAAAATGTAGTGACATACACATGCCTTTACCACAGGGCTTATCACCCTCCTCTCTCCTCTCTGTACTTGTAGTGTAATAGGTTCTGCACCAGTACCCAAACCCAAAGAAAGATAAAAAGCACAGGACTCAACCAACACAAAGAGCAGCTTCCCGTGACAGCGAGCTCAGAGGGGGATGCAGAACCTGCAGCTCTGGGGAGGTGACTTTGGTCCTTCTACTGGCACACCTGGAGATTTCTTCCCTTGTCTTTTCACTGCCTCAGTCTGGCTTCCACCACACAGCTTTGCTGCCTTTTTCCCTGGAATCTCCCCAATTTGCCACCCTGTGCCAAGGACCCTTTTACTCCCTAAAGGCTCTCCCTTCTACTTTTCTGACTGACCTTCCCTTCTCCCTGTCCGACCAAATGAAAACTCAAGCATTTCCTTGCTGTATTTACAGTGTCATAAAAGATATCTTGCTGAAAGGCATCCATTCCCTGGTAGGATTCTGTTTAGGGTAATGGGAATCCATTGTGCAAGAATACAACCCTCTGATTTTTATCTTGTGCCCTTGTCTTCCCTTTGTGTCTCACACTGCTTTAATTAAGCTGCAATTTGGAAGCTCTGTAAGACAGGGATATATCTGTCTTTTGTCCCATAAAGTAGTTTATTGAACATCATAAAGACAGAAATTTTGCAAATCAATCTGCTGGCGTGTCACCAATATGCTGGAGGTGAGGTAACAGGGAGCTCAGGAAATGCAGAGATCAGTGAAATCTGGTTGGGTTTATTGGGATTTGTTAATATCTCTTAAACCCAGAGCATTCAGTTCACGCCCATCTGAAGGACTTTCTAGGACAGAGCTGGGCAGACTTTGAAAACATATTTTCATTGCTTCCTTATTAATTCCGTCAGTGGCATTGTGCTATTCTCAACAGCAGCTATGATTAGGTTTATCCCACACTAATCCAGAAAGGGGGAACTAGACCTTAAAAATGTGCTAACTTTCTCTTGAGATGATAAGGAAGGAATTAAATGAGGAATAAGGCAGCTGGAGAGAGGAAGAAATATAGGAAGGGGTATTCTAGCCTAAGGAAGAGCTTTAGGAAATGTTTAAGGCTACATGGGAATAGCAATTGACTGGAAAAGGATAATGGCAGAAAAAACCTAAATCAGGAATTTAATTCAGACTAATGACTTCTACATGACATTTGACAGAAAATCTAGTATTTCCAACTTGCATTTTTTTTTGCATTCTCATGGGAAAATCACCGGAACTGAGCTTGAGATGATTCAAGGGTGCAGCAAATCCAACCAACATCACCTCCCAAAAGCTGCTGGGAGGGGACAAAATGTGCCTCACCTTTCTTCTATTTGAATTTTTTTATTTCCACCAAGACACAATCAACCCCAGTAGTGTGACGTTCTGCCTTGGAAAAGGAAAACAGAAAATAAACACAGGAGGCAGGGAAAATCTGTGCATAATCACCACTGCACTGGACATTTAATTCATCACCTGGGGTATCTCTGCATGAAAGCCACCATCCTTCTACTCAACCCTACGTGCTCGGAGTGCAAAGTAGATCTTGCATGGACAGAGAGCAGACACAAAGCTATTGATACCCTGAAGGCTAGATTAAAGTTATGTTACAGAAAAGGGAAGGGAACGTTGATTTTCTGGTCATCTTTGGCTCCATAGTACTTTTGCAGTTTCCTTATCACACTGACCAAAACTGTCTCATAGGGATTCTTTTGCCTTATCTGTTTTTAAGATCTATATATTCTGTTATCTCAGCTTTGACTCACGATATAGCAACAGCAGAACATTTCTTGGACTTTCTTGAATGGCATCCACCACAGTGTAGAAATAAAGTGAATTTTTTCACATTGAGGTGACATGACAGTCACCTCTCTTTTTTCAGGATCCTTTTCTCCAAAACTCTCTCCTACCTTTCCAAAACTATCTGCCCCACTGGCTGCTACTTAACAGGCACTGATAGCAATTATAAAAAGTTTTATTAATCTCACTTGAAAGAGTCAGAGGTAATGGGAGTGTGGGCAAGAGGGAGGTGAAATTCAGGTTGCAGAAGTGAGATTGCAGCAATTGAAAAGGAGGGGAGAGCATGAAGGAATGAATCTCCAAAGAAAGGGAGGAAGGGACACCTTTAAAATTAATTAGCAATTTATAAGTGCCTCCAACCCCTCTGGTAGAATTAAACATGTTTACTCGTTTCCTCAGCATGTGCGTGTTCTGGGGAGTGACACATTAATTAATATTAAATATCTAGCCCATGGTCTGCCTCAGCTTTCAAGGCACATTATAAATATTGGCAAGGAAGATCATTAAAAACAACACAGATCGAATGTTCAGCTTGATTTGTAGAAATTGCCCAGCAGCAAAGGTGCTATGAAGATGAATGAGTTTGTTAAAAGGGGAGAAGTTTTCAAATATCAATTCACGAAGAAATAAATAGCTCCTTCCTCCCTCTGCGATGTGGCCACAAACACATACACACAGCAGAGGGGGAAAAAACCCCAAGTTTCTCTCATTGCTAATGGAGTTTCACAGACTACTGAAAAATAGCATGTGTCTAGTTCTGCCTCTTGACAGAAATTTTTGAAGGGCCGGACCATAGTTACCAGCAATTTCTCAGACTCCTCTGTCATCTTTTCTCACCTGCTGCTCTCTGCTCCACCACACACTGACGTGTTTCTACCTCTCGCCCCTCTCTGATGGGCAGCACGAAGTCCAACAGTAGGACACAGGAAACCTGCAATTTTCCTTCCCTGGGGCAATGTATAATTAGCATCCTTTTGGTTTAGGATATTTTAAATCAGGGGAAAAAGCACTTGAAACATTGAAAAGGGAATATTCAGACCACCTGGTAGGCTTAGAAGAACTTATACTTCTGGCAGACGGGGGGAATCTATAAAGCCAGATGTTTTTACATCTCTGATCTTATTTTGAAGATCGTCAGTTTCATAAGGCTGAAAGTTATTTAGACTCAGAGTCGTAGAATTACTGCATCAGAGAATCAGAGAAAGGCTGAGTTTGAGAGGGACCTCTGGATGTCACCTGGTCCAACTCCTCTGCTCAAGCAAGGTCACCTAGAGCCAGTTGTCCATGACTGTGCCCTGATGACTTTTGAATATCCCCAAGGATAAAGACCCCACAACATCCCTGAACAACCTGTGCTCGTGTTGAGGCACCATCACAGTCAAAACATCTTTCCTCATCTTCAGAGGGACATTCCTGTGTTTCAGTTTTTGCCCACAAGCCTCTATCTCTGTTACTGGGCACCCCTGAAACACCCCTGGTTTCCTTCCCTTTGCACTCTCCTTCCACATTTTATAGAGAATCTCCAAATTCTTTAAGTAGGAAAAGACCTTTAAAATCAGTGAATCCAACCATCGATGGATCCCCTCCTTCTCTAGACTAAATAGTCACATCTGTCCCAGCCTTCCTTCATGGATAGATATAGATGCTGATGCCTGGTGCTCCCAAGTGCAGAACTTCCCCTTTTTTGAACTTCATGAGGGAGCCCTGCTTATAGAAACAGGTTTTTCTCCTCTGTGGTCTCCTCTGAACACAGAGAAAACTTTATTCATCAGACAAATTTGTATGACCTCCACATTTTATTTCATTCCTCCAAAGCCAGTGTTATAGTTGTAATTGACTTAATCAGCCCCTCTCTTCAGGAAATCCTGAAGAGAGGATGCTCTGCTGCAATTCTGATGCTGAGAGAAAGACAATGCAAATTTACACAACACCAAGATTTGCTATGAAATCTCTAATATTCATCTGATCAGTTGGAATATATTTTACGGTTTTACAGAAATAAAGGGATGCCTCACCCGACACATCAAGGCCAGGTTGGATAGAGCTTGGAGCAATCTGGTCTAGTGGAAGGTGTCCCTGGCCATGGCAGAGGGTGGAATGAGATGGTGTTCAAGGTCCCTTCCAAGCCAAACCATTCGGGGATTCTTTAATTCTATGATTCTATGATCATAAACTATGTGGAACTATTTTTTTTTTAAATTGTTATTACAGATTTAACACACCATTTTGTAAAGTAAGACTGACTAAAATTTTTCTGTTTAAGACAGACCAAAACTCTGTTTAAGAAAAAAATGAAAACCTCCATACCCTTATCCTTTTCGTTTATGTGTCATTCCTTGCAGACTTCTATTCTTTTCTCCATAAATCTCTCTTCTTGTCTTCCCAATAGGTTTTATGAAACTACCACAGTATGTAAAATACGGATTTTAGTACCATTTGGATGATGTTTCTCTTCTCCTCCAATTATAGGACAGATATTTTACCAAGACAATGTTAAATTGATCTTCAGATGACAGTCTGGCAATAGCTCAGAATCTGGGAAGGGAGGAGAGAGAACCCTCTGGGGAAACTGATGGACATGCCAAGGACACAGAAGGAAAAAGATAACATCTTCATTGCTGAAACGTGCTCACCAATTTTGCTGTGGATAGAAATGGTTGCATAGATGTTGGACATCACAGAGAAAATGGATGTGCCTGCTCTGGAATCTCACTGCTTTTAAAAACCATGGAAGTTTTATCACAAACCCATCCATGATTTTGACACCAGTGCTCAATACGCCCCTACAAACCCCACAATCGATAGCCTGGGAGGTGAACAAATCCTTCACACCAGCTCCTGCTGTCACAGTCACTGCTGTGTGACCGCATCTGCCAATGATCCGTGCTGGAAACTTCCCTTTTGGAACACTGAGAAGCTCTGCATGGATGCAGGGGCCAGAACAGAGTCACTTATTTCCCTTGTGATAACATATTTCAGGCTCTGAAAGGTGGAGATCCAGAAGTAGTGAACAGGGCTGTTCTGAAAATCAAACTCACCTTTGCTTTTATAGAGGGTCTGGAGGTCTCTCATTTAAAGTGTGGTATAAATCATAAGTGCAATTACATCTAAATATTTGGGGAGCATTATACTACTAATACTAATTTTATTTTCCAGAAGGGTTGCAGAACCAAGGCTTTCATTATGTGCAACCACTTAAGATTCCAAGTTACTTTTGCTAAAGAGGCAATGATAGCTTTGGTGTCTGGGCTAAGATCCAAATGAGTAATTACATTCTGCAAGCCTACATTCCTCCTCAAGTTTTATATGAGATAAAGTTCTTTTCACTTAGCAATGTTTCTTTTTAAAGACTGACGTTTTCCAAGCCAGAGGCAGCTGCATTTCACTGGTGGGTGAAATAATCCCTATGTAAACATAATTTGAATAAATCAAGTGCTTTGTGGTTTCCAAAATGCCATGTCCACTCCAATTCATGGTTTTCATTAGTTACATGCATGGGATAAAAACCTGTAAGGCAAGAAAAACAAAAAGTCCATCAAATCTTTGATTTCAGGGAACAGCCTAAGCACAGACAATGGGGAAAAATGCTTTGGGCAATTCACATTTTCTTTCAAGTGTTTTGTTCATAAACAGCTCTTAACGAAATGGCATTTAAACTGCATATAGTGCATGTAAAAATAAAAGAGCTCCTCACCTGCTGAAACTTCCATTAACAAAACTCCCCGTAAGATGAACTGAAATGGAAAAATCTGTGAACTTCCTCGAGATATATTTGAGCAGTCTCCAGCTCAGTAAATAACTAATGGGTATGAGTCTTTGCTTGGGTTCAGAAACATAAACTCAGAAGCATAGATTCAAAGTGCTTTACTTACTAATGATTCTCAATGCATCAAAGCTGAGAGGTGCCGAGGCACAGGAGCTAAAATGAGTAAGTAAAAGGCAGCGGTGAAATTTCCAGGCATTTTAAGGTGTTTGCAAAGCAGAGCTTGAACTTAAAATATAGTTCTGTTCAGCACATGGAGTTCAGAGAGCTGCTGCTTGTAATCTGTGGAACATTACTCAGTGGATGTTGCCATGTCCCATGTTTTACTTCAGATGAGTAGTTATAGCCAAAGACAGAGCGAGAGGTTTCCTTTGGATGTTTTTCCCATGAATGATCCTCTTACAAGGAATAAAGAGAAAAGCTGTTCATACAGCCCTGCCAGAAGCAGGAAACCCCGTTGTTTTTCAGGGTAGGATCCATATGTAGATCCCAAAGGGAGAAAAGTGAAAAAATAAAATAAAAAAAGAGGATGGGAAACTTGTGCTAAGGGAATAACTCCTTTCTCAAGGTGTGTTGTCTGCACCAGGCAGAGGTTAGGGTGGTCTTGGTTTATCCCTGCTCATCTTGGATGTGCTGTCACCCTCCTCATTCCCTTTCAACCTCCGGCCAGGACAGGAGCATGTTGCTTCCTTGTGGTAATATCCAAAAGACTCAGCCCACTGGCACTGCTCTGCCGTTCTGTTTTGTTCAAATACACAGGTTTGTTGGGCTAAAAACTTGGAAGCTAAGCAGAATAAATCATAAACAATGTTGTTACTGCACAAGAGTTCTTACCAAGCTAAACCTTGTTATTGCAAGGTATTGATCAGACTGGTCGAATCTCTCATAGCTTAAAGGATTTTACATCATTTACAGTAATTACAGTGTCTTCCTAAGTGCTAAAGGTATCTCTGAAGTCCCTGAAGGACGTTCTGAACAGGCAGAATTAAGTGATATTTCCCCAGTTACTTCTGTGAAGCCAGGATTCCGAATTCTTGGGGAGCATTTTATATTTACGTACCTATTTCTGTGGGTTCTCCTCTCCCAGACCAGCTCAGTGCCATGGGGAGCAGCAGGTCGGGGCATTGGATCGCTGTCCCCACATCCCACATTGCATAACCTGGCACCATCTGTTCCCCAGCTGCAGGGAAATCCCACACGTGGTTCCAGTCACATTAAATCTGGAGCTGGAAATGTGGAGACACTTCATGTTCCCTCAGAGCTGCGACTGAGATAAAAATACCACAGCTTCCTTCTGCTGTGCATGTGGGCTTGCTGCTCTGGAATTTCGTGCTGGAATTTTACCTTCCCAAAGGCTGCCCTGCCCTGCTGTGACTGAGCCTGCACCCCACTGACATTGAGGTACACTGAGGTACCACTCTGGAAATGTGCTCGTTTTCCCTGGATAAATAGGTGTTTTTAATCATATAATCATTATGTAATAATTGCACCTTTTTTACAGCCCAGCCAAGCGTTGGCACTCTCATAGTAAATAAGTTTATCAAAGCAGCAATCACAGCCAGTCATTTCCATTCATCTAAACACCAGGCAGTGACATTAAAATCTACCTTGGGATGTTGTTTCGCTGTTAGCAAGGCGATTGAGAGAAAAGCACCTTTCAGCCACGGGCTTTGTTCACAGCTGTGGATGGCTCACGATGGCATGAAGGGTTTTGTGTTGGTACCTGCCAGCCTGGGCTAATCCTCAGTGACAGGTCTCCACTGGCATCTCTGGTGTAGGATCAGGGCCTCTGGGTGTAGCACCTCAGATTCGTGTCAGTGAGTACCTTCTGACACATGGATTTTTTTGGTGAGGATGTGATGGGAGGAATAGTGATTTTTCAGAGCAGGAAAAACGTACAATATTCCAAATAATAGGAAAACATTGAGAGTTTCAACTTTAAAAACTTTTCTTCAGTTGGTGGCATAATCCAAGTCAAATAAATAACTACAGCGAGCCTGGAGCAAGCCCCTGAATTCATCTCCTCATCCTGGCAGAGATTTGAGATATGACCTTGGGCAAGGTCAAGTTCAGATTTTCTATACCTCAGCTTCCCCATTTGCAGAAGGGTAATAATAATTCTCACTCCACAAGAAGACCATGGGGCTTAATTACCATCCATAAACCACCTTGAAACCCTTATATAAAAGGTTCTGTAAAAGGGCAAATGTAATTACTGTTATTACAGTGGTGCAGCTATAAAATATTCATGGTGTAATGGCAAGTCCAGTGAGCACTCAGAAGCTTGTAAGATCAATTACTGTGCATGAATGCACAAGCACATCAGCAGGTTGTACAAGATGCCGGGCAATTTCCTTCCAACTCTGAGGTCCTGTCCTGCAGAGGGTCAAGAGCCTCAGTTTCCCACTAAACCCCATGAGAGGCCCTTGGAAATAGCAAGAAAGTTGGGTTTGAGTACTTTGCAGGTTTAGAACCTTAAAAGAGAAGTAGAAATTCTTGTCATGGGGAAAAAAAAAAACCAACAAAAAAAGAAAAGAAGTCTTTTTTTTTTAATTGATCAGAAACCTTCTAGTAAAGTTCAATGACTGGCTGTGCTGGCACCAAGCACCAAAGAATGGAAGGCTGGATCCACAGCTGCTGCAAATCAAATAAATCATGGCAGCATTTCTAAAGTCAGTACAGCTACACTGATTTATGACAGTGATGTTCTTAAGAACACAATGCATTCTTGAGGGGGTATTTTTAGACATAAATGACAGCGATTACACCAAAATAAACTAGTGCTTCTCTGATAAAATAAATAAGCAAATAAATAAATCCACTTTTTTCCAGAATCAGTAGCTACATATTTAAACAGAAAAAGTGCCAGGATTGGTTTGTCACTGAAATAGACACAAAAAGTTAATACCTTAAGATTCAGAACAGCAACTGGCTGTGTTGTGGATTTGAATTATCCCTGTTCCTCCTGTTCTTGCATTTGTTGTTACCTAGAGGGTCACAGAGGCAGCTGTTCAGGTTTGAAGCAAGTTGTCATTAACGGCTTCCTAACCAATTACCAGACACACTTAATAAGTGATGGTGCTGTGATGCAATGCAGTTGTTCCAGGGCTCCTCGCTCAAGGACAGTGCTGAAAGTCACATGGAGTCTAATCACTGTTGTCACCTTGTCTGGCTGCATTTTCCCAGACTGCTCTGACACCCCACACACCTCCTGCCATAACATCCCATCCCATCCCTCCTTTCCACCCCACCTGAGCTCATGCCCATTTGGCATTTCCTCAGGCTGGAGCTGGTGGCAAAGCCAGGTTTCCTAAAATACGAGTCCCAGTGTTTCAAAAGTAATATCAAAATTTGCTTCTGTAATGTGTCACGGGATTTTAATGTAATTTTTTCTGAAGAAGAAAACATTTCTCTTCGGCTCTTTGGGTGTATGTCAGTGATATATAAAGGGGAAATTTCACAGTGAAAAAGAAGCAGACAACATTTCCCTTGCAGCTGTAAAGGCTGTCACTTGGAGAGCAGCCCTGAAGCTCTGGAGGGACCCTGTAACTACAATTAGGAGTTCTCAGAGCAAAATGCTTCTCCATCAGAAATCGTGGAGCTGAAACTGCAGTTAGAGGATCTATTTTCAGTGAAGACCAAGAAAATTGTGCCTACAAATAGTAGTGAACTTGGGCTTCTTGAGTGCTGGGTAGATTTTCAGGAAGGTCAGAGTGTGGATGATTTAGGATCAGATGTTTCCAAGCTTCCCAGCACCACCAGAGCTCATCTGGCCTCTTTTCTTAGGAGAGAGCACCAGAACTGCAAGTCCTTTGACTAAAAACCAAATTTCCCAGCCCACCAGGCATTTGACAGCACAGCTGTCCAGGTTTCAAGCTCCCAGTTCCTGGCAGGCCATCTAAATCTTTTCCACAGAGGAGAACGTGCAGATTCCCTTTATCCATCTCATCCCAACAAAAAGGCGGGGCCAGTGGGAAGCACATTCTGATTTTGGAGAAACACAAGTAGTCTTGGTGTGATCAGACTACCTCAGTGAATTTGGAATGAAAAGTTGGAATATTTAAGTTCTGCAGAACACAAATGCGGTAGGGAAAAGTAAAGCAATGCATCCTCTTTGCCATTGATTTAAGATTTAAAATTTTTCATGACTTCAGGATCGTTTATGGAAACCAAATTTTCCTTTGCAGGTGGCTCTGGCCTAAGGCATAACAATTAGATGACCTTAACAAAGCTCTCTTGGAGTACAGAAGCCCAAAATATTGCTGAAATTTAGGGCAAATGTCTTGAATTTCTGTTCATGTTCATGTCCAGCACCCATGGTTCTTCTTATATTCTGGTGTTTGCTCGAATCACATTATTACATAAATATGTTATGCCCGTGAGAGGACTGAGGGGGAATAGATGCACAAAGGGATGAAAAAAAGGTATTGAAGTATTTGGTGAGAAAATAGTAATCATACAGGGTATTCAAAAGAAGAAAATGACAAATTCTCTGTACATTAGCAGCTGATAAAAACAGTGACCAGCGAGGAAGATTTTCCACTGTCCCAAAATATTCAACATCCACAGCTTTTGAAACTAAGTTCATATAAGGCAATTTTTTTTTTAATGGGAAATTTTGCTACAATATCTCTTTTATTTCATTTCCTTTATAAGGATATTAATGGAATGTATTTGTTTTTCAATATTGGGCTCTTCATCTCTCTTTGAATAACAGTGCAAGGTCAGAATTCTCAAATCCGTTCAAACAGCTGCAACTTCCAGAAACTGAAAAATCTAAGATTTAAAAATAAAATAATTCTTTCATCACCCAATATGAGATAAGTTCACAGCTGGTGAAGAGAATTACCTACAATTCCTGCCCAAAAAAACTCCAGCCCCTGCAATGGTTTAGGCCAATCCTTTCCTCCTGCACGTCACAATCTGTGGGACCACTGGCAATATTCAGATTCAATGCGCATAAATCTTTGTAAAACACCAGGTCTGACCAAATGAACAAGCTCCACACCTCCAAATATCGTGAGTTTTGAAAGAAAATCTTGTGAATTGCACTTCAAAACCTTCCCATTCTGCACGTGTGTCTTTTGCTGTGTTCCTCAAACACTGGCAAAATCTCCTCCTGCGGCAACCAATTCACAGAACGAGTGTTTGAACACTCAGACTTTGTGAACAATGAGTTTATGCATATGCATGAGCTGTCCTAAAACTTCTGTTTAATGAATAATCATAGAGATAATGCCACTGATTCCCTGATTCAGGAAGGACGTCATTTTGAGTCGCATACTTAAAAAATGTGAAAAATTAGGACATTTCAGGCATGAGAGTGACACCGAAAGTGATGAGAATGGAAATACCAAGGCTGGAATGAGTGATGTGATAGATGAGAACACTAGAAGAAATTTCAGGGCGGGAAAGAATAAGAAAGTTGAAATTGTGATGGATTTAATGCCCAAGATATAATAGAAGAATACTGGATGTGGTACAGAAAGAGAAAACCAGCTTGCCTGAGAAAGATAGAACGATGGAGATAAGTTAAAACATATTTCCCACAGCAAGCTCTAGAAGAATTGTTTAAAGCAGGAGGGAATAATTTGGGAGCTGCAGTTTGTCCCAGGCAGAGGCAAGGATGGATGGTGTGACACTGGGATGCAGAACGGGGTGTTTAGGTCATCAACAAGATCTTTATCTTGTCTGCAAAATCCCAGCTCCTCCACATGTGATGGATGCAGAGCCAAGCAGCCTTGCAGCTAACCTGGGTGATAACAGGAGACAATACCCAGCTGGCAGAGTGCATCCTGAAGGAAAGGAGCTGATGACGGAGGAAAGAAAGGAAAAATCCAGCCAGCTCACAATGGGAAAATGAGGATTTAATAGGGCTTTATTAAGCCATCCCAGAAGAGCTGTCAGAGAGCCAGCCTGATACATGAGAGTCAGGCTGAGGGAGATACATCACAGGCTGAGAGCTGAGAGGCTTCAGAAAGGAGTTAATAGCTCTCCATCTTTCATGTAGGCTGGACAAGGACCGAAGTTCCCTGCACAAAATATGTTCTCTACAAGGGGAATTTCATCTCCCATCAAAATTTCATCCCACAGCCGCCTCTCTGGTGGGTTGGCCAATTTCATCTTTCCTACGAAGACTACCAAATAGCTCTGGAAGAGTTAGCAGAGAGTAATTTCCCCTCTTCGAAACTATTAAAGTAATTGATGTGAGCAAAATGTAATTATCCAAACTGAAATCCAGCCAGCAGATTGGTTTCACATTTCTGCTGAAGCAAAACCAGCAGAAATAGGCAGGTTTCTTTCTTAAGCTGGGGTATGGATTGAAGCCTGGCTCAAGTGGAATGAGAGGGCCCTGAAGAATTCCTCCTGGAAGGTGCTGAGTTAACCACAGCCCTCCCTCTCTTCAGTATGACAAAGGTGCTCAACACCTTTTCTCATGGCTTGGTGGAGTACATGGATGAGGGTAATTTGAAAAGCTGACCTTTGTGAAGGCAAAGGGAGATTTACTCACATCTTCTACTGGTACAGGATTTGTCCAATAAACACATTCCTTCGTGCTGCCAAAAATAAGCCCTGTGTTGATCAATCCTGACCCTGCAAGGGAATCGGATTTAACAACATCATAGTCCCAAATGGTCTGGCTGGAAGATGGCCAGGGCATAATTCAGGGTGGAAAATCTATCAGGCTGGACTCACAGTGTGTGCCTGAGCCCCTTGACACAGGTGGGGACGTGAAGTGCCAAAATCCAGCCTCAAATTGCCCAGACAAGAATTCCCTGGTGGATCTGAGTGCCAGGTCCCGAGGCTTTGCACCTCCACCCGGCCAGAGGGGTGAGTGAGTGGAAACAGGAGCAGACAAGCTCGGGGCTGGGAGACTTAATGTGGTTATTCTCTGCCATGGCAACCCCTCCTCTGGCACATCCTTGCTGCACAGAAGGGACAATCTTGCCTTTGTAGCCAGGGATAAAGCAGGAGTCTCAAAGCAGGTCCCCTGAGCACCTGTGTCACTGTATATTTTGCTGTTTCATTTGTTCTCTGCACTGTGTCTCTGAAAGAAGTGATTTCTGTTTGCAGTATTACATCACCTCCAGGATCATTTTTTGAAAATGTGTCTTATCTACCATGTCGCAGTTGTTTCCTCTTCTAACAAGCTGATACCAATGAGTCCACCTGTGGAATTACTCCATAAAAACAACCATGGGAAAAAAAAAACCAAATCAAAAGGAAGAAGAAGAAATTAAATATTTACTGGCATGTCTGCATAACTGTTCTTTCCAGCTGTCTGCTTCAAGGTGCTCTGAGGATCAACTACTTGTTCATGGAATGATCTGAAAATAAAATGTGCTGCACTGTTGGAGTTCACCTGTGTGAACCATGTTCCTGGTGTCCATTAGGAATTTTGTCTCATTTACCCACACACTGGCACCCTCCAAACCGGGCTATCACAAAACCCTTGTCTGTTCCTAGAATCACAGAATGGGTGGGGTTGGAAAACCATCCAGCTCCACCCCACTGCCATGGGCAGGAACAATTTCCACCAAATCCAGTTGCTCCAAGCCCCATTCCACCCCTTGAACATTTCTTTGAAATCCTTGAGGATTCCACTTCTGTAGATGCTGCCTTGCTTACTGAACTCGGATGAAAAAGGATCAGTCCCTCCAAAGTCATCCAGAAGAATTCTATGCTCTGGTTTGCTCATCACACAAGCTACAAACAGCTCTACGACTGCCTTTAACTTGTGAGGCAACTTCCCTTAATCCAGTTTGATGTTAAAAAAAAATTATAGTGAACAGTGATGCTTTTTTCCAACTTCATTGTGTTCACTCCACATGTTTTCCTTGGAGTCCCAGACAATCAAACCAGGTTATTTGACTGCAGTCTCAGCTTTCCCTTAAAACATAGGTTGGATCCACCACAGGTGGTGATGGGAGGCCTCTCTTCTTCTTTATATCAGTAATACACATCTGAAATCTTCCTAATAGTCAGAACAAACCTCTGTGAAATCCAAGAGGCAGAATCCTGTCTGTTCTCAGAGCTGAAGGAAACTACTTATGGTCAGCCAAAGAGAAAATGATCTTGAAAAACACAAAGGGAACTTTTTCCTAAGAGCAGGACCCAGCAATGTCTTTCAAAAGCGTGACCCATCTTGGCTTGCTCTAGCTTTCCAAAATTACCTACATGGTTTGCACATTAGTGTCTCCGTAGGGCTGCCTCTGCAGTCAGTGCTTCAAGCCATAGAAAATATTTACATTTGAGTGTGGAGTTCAGCCCCAATCAAATCCCTGATCCTGAGAAATGCATTGTTTCTAAAAGGACTCCACAACACAGATTTTACCGCCTTTTAGCAGCTGACTTTGTGAAACTGTCTATAAATAAATGGAGATGCTTTAAAGCTTTTTAAAGTTTTCTAGGGAATTGGCATCCTTAGAGATCTTTCCACACGTCTTTAAATAGTCTGAGCTCTCTTCCAAGGGTGTTGACTGCTCTAATTTTGCATTTGGGGATTGTTTTATCTCAGAGATAACACAACACACAGACACTGTGATGGTTTCCCTGACTGGGCCCATCAATCTCAGTTCTTGGTTTGTCACTGAACAGTAGCTGAAGCATAACAGATGTCATGAAATCGTGTCTCAGACTCATGGGAAAGTTTGGATTGGAAGGGAGCTTAAAGACCATCGAGCTCCAACCCCCTGCCATGGGCAGGGACACCTTCCATTATCCCAGGTTGCTCCAAGCCCTTCCAACCTGGCCTTGAGTCTCAACAGGTAACGCCTCTCACCAGTATCTCATTTCCACCACCCCCTAATATAGATTTTATTTAATTGCCTGAATCTAAGTTCTCCATTTCTTGAAACCCCCTAGACAGCCACTGCATCCTCCTTGGGACACATTCTCATGCTTTGTCTTTTCAGGAATATTCCCTCAGCCTACACTCAATGTGCTTAATTTCATGGAGCAGTGATCCCTGTCTCATGGAGCTTCTGATCTAAGAAACAAATTGCACTTGGGTTTTGTTTTATGGATACAGCTACTAATAAGCAGAATTAAAGGCAGTTTTTCTCTCTGAAATTTTCAGGTTTCAAAAGGCAATGCACAGAAAGAACTTGCTGGTAACAACTGGAAGATTTCTGCTGTGATATTTGCAGCTCAGGCATTGTTTCCATTCTCAGTGGTTTGAAATCGATTCCTTCTTTCTTTCCTTTTCTTTTTTAATTTCACTGCAATATCCAGAAAGCAGATGGCTAAAATACTGTTGGAAAGATTTTCAGTGTTTAATTGGAAAAATTTTCTTTTTTGCTAATAATAACATTGATTTGTAACAGCATTTCTTTTATATACCTCCATTTAATTTAATTTTCAATTCAGAAAACCAGAAACTTTGGAGGAAAAAATGAAAAGGGGAAAAGATTTTGACAACTTTTATTGAAAACCAGTAATTTTCCAAGACTTTTTCTAAAGGAAAACTTTTTTTTCTCGAGGAAAACCCTCAACCAGCTGTACAGGCAAACTTAACAAAGCAGCAGAGCCTTTGTAAATCCATCATTTAAATACAAGATCCACTGGGGTGAAATGTGGCAACTGTTTAATAATGCACAGCAGCACCATACAGTAATTTAAGATGAGAAGACAAGGAGAATGACACATGGAATTGAAAATGCAGCCTGAGTGTAAGCAGGCAAAATGTAATCATCTGAACGTGAATTTTGCCAAGGCAACAGAGCAGGAATTCCTGCACTCACAGCTATTGCCATGAAATCTTTAATGACAACTTGTCAAGGTGTCTTTTATGTCTCCTTCTTAGGAAATGACATCCCTAAACACAGAGACCTAAGCACTGGTTCTCCACAACTCAGAGCAATGAGCTCCTCATGGTGAATCGTTAATATAATTTCTTCTGAATATTTATTGTGTTTTTGGACTTGCCCCTGACTGGATATCACAAACACTGTTTAGACTTTGGGGCACCCGAGAAGGTCGAAATTGGACCACAATGAATCCCCATGTGTGAGGGTAGGGATGAAAAGTCATGTTTTCATGTTTATTTAGAATGTGTTTGTGTTTTTAAAAGTTTGCATTATTCTCTTCCTTCACCATTCCTCTGATGCTTTTCTATCAAGTCTCATTGATTTCTTCTGATGTGCATGGGCTTATTTTGCTGCTGGAGTGACAGTTTAAAGCCAAAAGGGATGAATGATCTGGTGAATTTTTTAATTTCTTCCCTTTTCAGTTCTTCTCTGCAGAAAAAAGTGGCCCTTTGTCCATCAGGGAACATCCACTCGGGGGATCAGACAATATTTCAACACACTATGTCTAGACCAAAAACGAAACACTTTGGAGATCTTAATAAGTCAAAAAGAAGCAGTTCCAGTTTCAAGACAATTTGTTAGATGAACAACCTGGTCTAGCAGAGGTTGTTCCCTTTCCCTTTCCCTTTCCCTTTCCCTTTCCCTTTCCCTTTCCCTTTCCCTTTCCCTTTCCCTTTCCCTTTCCCTTTCCCTTTCCCTTTCCCTTTCCCTTTCCCTTTCCCTTTCCCTTCCCCTTCCCCTTCCATTTGCGCAGAGCATGAGCACCCTGCCCTACAAAAAACAATTGATCTCTGGGCAGGGAAATAGAAGCTGAAGGTGGATAACAAAAGAAACATATCCCTTGAGGAAGTCACTCTCTATCACAGAAGGAGTGAGCACATTGTGGACCTATTTTTGCATCATAATTCCTTTTGCTATATGATATTGCCCAGGGTTCTATGACTGAGGAGGTAAAGCTCTCTCTATCTTCATTAGCAGGGAACTGGGAGACAGGGAAGCTGTTCATTAGACAGAGAGATCAGACAGTCATGTAAAAAATAACAGAGCTGGGGTAGGAAATCAGCAGCGACCAGGGAAAGGAGTGGAGCAGGCAGAGTGAGGAGTGAGCAGAAGGAAGCACAGTGGTAAAGGCAGGAGTGCTGTCTGTAAATCGAAAGAGAATCCTGAAAAAGTCACAGTGAGAGGGAGTGAAACAGATCAGTGAGGTGGTGGGATACTGTGGTCAGGCTAGTGGGAAAAAAGACGGGAAAAATAAAGGCAAAAGTATTGGCAACCTTGACTAAAGTGAGAAGGAAAATACCATCCACAAAGAAACAGAGATATGAGTTAATGCTTCTGATTTGTCACCTTTTCCCCTCCTGTTTGTTTTGTTTCTCTTTTCATCTGCTTGACAGCTCACCCTAGAAAGGATCATGGCTTTGGCTGTCCCTCTGATGAGCTGAGCATCTTGTTCTTACTGAACAAAGATATAATGGTGATAAGAAAGGAAACCAAGTGAAACCCTGACTTTCCTGAAATCCACAGGAATTTTTCAGTGATGCCTGAAGATTTCAGCCATAAGTTTTGTGGACTCTGCACCTGGAGTCTGTATCTCAGTGTAGATACCCACAATCCCTTCACAGTTAATGACCAGAAACAGCAGCTTCAGGGCTGTCATTCACCTCTTCAAGAGGGAAATGTAAAGAAGAGGTAAAATCCTAAAAGAGCCTATTTTTTGCATAAATTCTCAGCCTAGGAGGGCCAGGCTCGTGTGTAGACGTCTATAATGCATCGAGATGAATCCTGCTGTCTGTGCCTGAAGAAGTGCGGCGTGTGATAAAGCCATGAAATCAGAGTTGTGAAGGAAAGAAATGTGTCAGGCTGGGGGTCATTCCTTTCTCACTTCTTCATCAGGCTTCATTGCTTCTCTCTTCGCTTCCCGAGGTAAGTCGCTCTCAAGAGTAAAAATGAGAATCCTCCAATCTGTGACTCATTTGAGTGCATAATATTGCCTGCAATGAGGGGTGGTGGAGACGCCTGAGGCAAGTCTTTCCATCAGCTCGGCTGGGACTGGGGAATGATGAAGGTGTTGGATGGAGGAACTGGCTCGAGCTGAGCTGGTGGAGGGGAGGCAGACATGGAATTAGTCATCTGTCGTGATGAGTAGAAACTGAGCAGGTAAGTTTTGGGGGAAAAAAACCACTCCATGCATCATCCCTCAGTCTTCCAGACTCTCATTTCCATTTCCTGAGGAAAAATGAACAGGCAGGCAACTAAAAGTTTTGAAAACTTTAAAAGGCCATTCAAAACCTGACAGGGAAAAAAAAAATATCTGCAGCACTTCAGAAAGTATCAGGATATCTAAGCAGATGGTCTGTTTGCTTTCCTGAAGTATAAAAATTAAATTGATGTTTCTAAAGCGGCATCCAGGCCTTTAAAGATAATAACCAGACACGATGTCATTTGCACTGAAGTACAGAAAACTCTGGTAATGAACTGTGGGAGCAGAGTGGGTCCAGTCCACCTCCTGGGAACCAAGAGATGTACAGTGCTTGGGGTACAGATGGCATAGGCACACTCAGCTGCTCCTATATGTCTTTTGTTTAGTAAATACTATATTTAATGGCCTGCCATTAACTGCTGAACATACTAAGTTAATTTTGCATTTAAATAGTAAAACTTCAAGGAAGTTCATAATTGTGTGTCTTTTTAGCAAATGACAAGCCATATGCTAGGAAATTTCAAGCCACTAATTAAACAAAACATGCCCAAGCATGTTTTTTAACAAATACTGTACATCGTTATTTAAATTCAGGGCAAATACTGTTCTGAGCACTACAAATAGCTAAAATGGTGTTTAATAAGATACACCATCTGCATTTCAAATTGATGCCACCCACATTTAAATCTCTTGAATAATCCCACTGAACAGTTACTGGGGAACAGAAATGCATTCATGGCTCATTCCATGAATCCAATCCCACTGTTCTCGGCAATTCTCGTCGGGTTATTAAACTCACTGGGGTAAAACTGCCAAAGTGCTGCCTGCCAGCTCCCAGATCACACTCATCCAGAAGTGCACCAACCAAACCAAACGGTCCTTTAAGAGCCCTGGAAAGGGAGTAATTGGAAATAAATCAAAATAAATGTGGAGGTTTTTTCTCTTTCCCCCCCCGCCTCCATTCTATTTAGCTACTCAGAGCTACCAACATATGGAACCCTACAGATTGTGTAATCTCCAGATAACTGCTGGGGCCATCCCTCCATCAGCAGACAGGCAGCACACTGGAAGAGAATGCACAGAATAAACCTCAAAAAGGGAAAATTACTGCATTTGGGCATATAGATAATTTTCCACCTCTCTTCCCCCCAGCCTCCCCAAGAGAATGAGCCTGAAATAAAACAGCTGTTTGGTTTTGCATCCAAACATCCACCATGGACTGGGTTTGCAGGTGTTCAGAGTCCAAAGCACGTTGTTTTGTCCATGCCAAGACAGCTGGTGTGAAGTCACAGGCTAATTGTGACAATTCTCCTACCAAGGAGCTACAGGGCGTAGTTATGACAATTAACATGGCAGAAATGGAGCCATGGAAGGGAGGGACTTCAGCAAAGACATCTGCTGGGAAAATGAAGTCAGTATGTCCCTTTGCTAATTTTTTTTTTGGTGCTTTTTGTTGTTCGGGGTTTTTTAACTTTTTGGGGGATTTTATTTTCTGGTCTGCAGCTGATGTTTTCCTGTGGACAATTACACTTTCCCTGAGATTATTTATCAGTACACTGCAAAAACTACTTGCAGCAAAAGCTGTGGGATTGTCTTAAAACCTCTGAGAGCTTGGAAATACAGCCAAGGCTCCCGTTCTACCTGGTTGGGTCAGAAATATATTGAATGACACCCAGAAGATTAAGCCAGAGCTGGTCCTGACACTATAAATAGCAAAGCAAAGCAGCAGCTCAGGGCTTCTGCCTTTCAGCATTAACTGAATTTACTTTTCAGTGATTTAGAAGGGTGGCATAAAGATGAAATGTATCATTTATATCTATGCTATGAAAGGCTCTAAAACTTGTGTGCAGAGCCCCATTAAACTGCCTCTCCTCCAGCCTCTGTGGTGGCAGAGGGGCCGTATGTTTTCACAGGCATTTGGCCTGTTGGAAATACAGCCACCAGGGCATTTCTTTCACTTCATGTCGTGTTCTCCACCTGATCCCTTGGGAATGAGTCTCTGGAACACATTGTGTCTTTCCCCATGACAAGGATAAGCAAACTGGGTCTCAACAGCAAAAAGCGCAGCTTGGGTTGAAATTTTGCACCACCAGCCCTGGTGCTTTGAATCACAGGGAGTTTTATGAGGTTTTAAGAATTTGGATGAATTGTTTAGATTTAGACTAGGTGTTAGGAAGAAGGGTGATGCAACCCTGGCACAGGGTGCCCAGAGAAGCTGGGGCTGCCCCACTGCTGTAAGTGTCCAAGGCCAGGTTAGACAGGGCTTGGAGCAGGGTGGGATAGTGGAAGCTGTCCCTGCCATGGCAGGGGGTGGGATGAGATGAGCTTTGAGGTCTCTTCCAACCCAAACCATTCTGTGATTCCATGAACTGTCTTTCCTGATGCTGCAGGGAGGTTCCTCTCTCCCAGGTCTGCGCCAGGACTCATCTGTTGTCTTTGGTTGTTCCGTGTTTTCTGGTTTCCACTTTGGATTTCCAGAGGACAGAGGTGAGAAAGCTGCTACTGACCTTAGGGACTTGTGTCAGTTGTAAGTAATAAACACATAGAGACTTTGTAAATCCGTTCCTGCCACATTTATTTGTCTCCTTTCAGCTTTCAAACACTGCTACTTGTGGTGTCTCCCAAATCCCTTATGTGTGCTTTTAATGCACTTTTCTGCAAGCCACTCTGAATTTCTGAACCCAACCACAACAGCTCAAGAGACTCCTTTAAAGCCCACAGAAACTATTTGGGATGTAGATTTTAAACAGCTCAAACCACTTTAAAGAGGAAAAAAAAGGAATAAACTGAACTTTATGGAAATCACAATGCTGAACACCTGGCAATGCTCTCGGAAATGATCCCTCACCACACTTCACTCAGGGAGAATTCTCAGAAATGCTCAGCTCTACTCTGTTCTTAATGGATTCTGGGGGAGTTTTCACCACGGACTTCACCAAAGTAGAGTTCGGCCAGCATTGAGTACTTCTGAAAATCTCATCCTTCTTCTACCTATCCATCCATGTTTAATTAAGAACAAAGAGGGCTATAGTCGGTATTATGGATTAATGGTCTGAAAAATTTCAGTTAAATTTACATAAGCCAAAGAAATTATAATAAAAGCAATAAATCTAACAGTACTGGTACATTTTGTTTTCTTTCTTTATTCCTTTTTTCCTCTTTTCTAACATTAGTCTCCTTGAAAAGCAGACAAATAGATATTCTTAATCCTCTTTTTTAAAAGAACTGCTGAGTTCAGCATGGAGTCCATTTTAACTGCTAAGTTAAGAATCTGGGGTTAATTCTAACAAGATTTTAAATGGAAAAAAAAGCCTCTAATCTTTCCAGTAGTGTGAGCTAATACACATAGCTAAGAAAGAAAAAGAATTAATTATCTGCAAGAAATAGAGATAGTTTGAAAAGCAGGAGGGAAGAAAGCTAGGACACAAAAATATTTAACTTTTTCAGCCCATACAACAATATTTCCTTTCATCATCTCTTTGGAGACCTCAGTTACAGAATCACAGAATGGTTTGAGTTGGAAGGGACCTTAAAAGCCTTCTACTTCCAACACCATGCCACAGGCAGGGACACCTCCCACCAGTACAGGCTGTTCAAAACCAATCCAAGCTGGCCTACCCAACCATCATTTCCAAAGGTTTTTCAGTAGTCTTTCTGACTCCAATGTTTTTGTTGGGGAGCTGCCTGCTGAAACTCAGGCTACTGTTTGAAACTGCTCTTCTAAGGACCACGAAGATGATCAGAGAGGTGGAGCGTGTCTCCTGTGAGGAAAGGCTGAGATAATTGGGATTGTTCAGCCTGGAGAAGTGAACACTCCAGGGAGAGCTTCCAGCACCTTCCAGTGCCTAAAAGGTGTCTACAGGAGACATGGAGAGGGACATTTGGAAAGGGCACAGAGTTATAGGACAAAGGGGAACAGTTTTAAACTGAAAGAGGAAGATTTAGATAGGATTTTGAGAAGAAATCCTTCCCTGTGAGGGTGGTGAGGCCCTGGCACAGGGTGCCCAGAGAAGCTGTGGCTGCCCCTGGATCTCTGGAAGTGCCCAAGGCCAGGTTGGATGGGGTTTGGAACAACCTGGGATAGTGGAATGTGTTCATTTCCTTAGCAGGTGCAGTGAAGGAGTCCAAGCAGCCTGGAATACACAACATCAGGCAAAACCCACAAATCTTTGTTGTTCCCTGAATATAATTCTGCCTCTGGGAGTCAAACATTGCTTGCCACACTGTCCCTGCCAGCAGCCACCTCCCTGCAAGGAAAGGGGTCAATCTACACCAGGACATCAAAGGCAGAGCCTTGGAGAATTGCAAAATAGGTCTTGAAACTCATCCATAGTGAAAACACAGCCACCACTTGTGGATGAAACACGCGAGGTCCTGAGTGCTTGGAAGAGCCTGGTTCAAGCTGGATTTTCCTCCATGGTATTTGCCAGCACAGATTCACATTTAGCCACTTGTCCACTTGTGACATGATGTATTGTTCTGTAATTACTTTTTTATGCCACGTTCCAGCCACATTCTGAATGTCACACATTTTAATTAGCTACAAGCCCATTAAAGTGATGCCTTTTCACTCCGTGTGCCCTGGGAAGGCTGGGCTGTTTTAAAGGAGTGATTGAAGCTTGCAAACACAAGCCAGTGATATGACAAAATTAACTGGACTCATTGTTTGTAAAAAGCAAAGCTAACAATCTCTGAATAATTATTTTTTCCCATTAAATGGTATGCTGGGATATCCTTCTGACAAGGCCCTCTCAGGAATTGTATGTGTAAGTATTTTATGGTGTCACTCTTCCTAGGTAGTGTGACATTTTTTTAATAAGTCATCAAGTCACACCTCATGGTTTTCCTATTTAAAGATGAAATGAACCCCTGACACATCCAATAAATCATATCTACCCATGCATACATCCATAGGCTCACTAAACTTCAAGTTTTAATGTGATTTCTCTTTGGGGTTACAACAATAGTGAATGCCAGATTTCTTCATGTTTTCCCAGAGCTGGATTTTTTACACCAGCCTTGGAACAGGGGAAAGATGGGATGAAGGAAGAAAAAAAGAAACAGAAAGAAAGAAAGAAGAAAGGAAGCTCTGTGGGCTGATTGCACGAACAAATGGGACATAACTGAAATTCTCAAGAGACAAGGATGTTGCAGAGGAGGAATGGGTCAGATTTGTTCAGCTACCCTCTGTATTTAGAATCACAGAATGATTTGGGTTGGAAGGGACCTTGAAGATTGTTCCACCACAGGGACACCTTCCACTAGCCCAGGTTGCTCCAAGCCCCGTCCAACCTGGCCTTGGACACTTCCAGGGATCCAGGGGCAGCCACAGCTTCTCTGAGCACCCTGTGCCAGGGCCTCATCACTCTCACAGGGAAGAATTTCCTCCTAATATCTAATCCACATTCATCTCCTTCATAAAGTTTCATTGAGTAGGAGAATGGATTTTTTCTTAAACAAAGAAACAAGCAAACAAAAGAACTCCACCCCTATAGATTTTCTCATACCATAAAGTCAAAGATTCAAGATGAAAGTATTTAGGTTTGGGTGTTTGTTTGGAGTTTTTAAGCAGACTTTGTGAATTCCCTACAGGAAGAAAATATTTTTCATTAAAAAAATTACGTTTTGTTGACAATGCAGTTTTCCATCAGATGAATTTCTCTGGAAGTCCCACATGTGATCTCAGGGGACAGAATTGCTGCCACCACTGTGACTCACAAAACAAAGTAATTGGGGGGGGATACAGCAAAGGGAAAAGAGACCAGAATTCCAGGGGAGTGCTGAGGATTTGTCTGTGTCACAGATCCCAGCGGTTATTGCTAACAGAAAAAAGCCCTGTTAATGTCACAAAGGATGGCGAACTGACCTTTAACCTGAGGGATCAGCACTGTCGGGGTTTTGTACTGGCGTGGAACTGAACTGAGGAGAGAGAAGCATCTAGCACTTTTCTTTTTTCCTTTTTTTATTAATAAATTTCTCTTTAGTTACAAACAGTTATCACTGAACCCCACTGTCTCCTTTTGCCCCCTCCCTTTCAGACTATGCTCCTGATCACCAACACTGAATGTATGATCTTATCTAACCACTTAGCTCCAGCAAAGTACCTTGTTAGCATTTTAAATATTGAGGGAAAATTGATTTCCCCCTTTAAAGAACTGTACTTCTGTGTTGTGGTGATTAGGTGTGAATATTCCCAGATAAAGAGAGCCTCCTGGGGGTGCTTCAAGGGAAGTATTGTACTATAATTATTATTAGATGAGTTCCTCCTCCTCAGTATGGAAGTGAGCAGTCTGCAGTGTGGCAATCTATTTACTAAAGGGTTGCTTCAAAAAAAAAAAAAATTACTTTTACAATAACTTGGATATTTCCTCCATGGAAGAAACTTGAGAATTGGGTAAGAAACTGGGTGAGAAGCTAATTTACTATAGGTTTTCCCCAAAACTATTCTCAAAACTTGGAGAAGTCACTAAGTAGCTGCAGCATAAATAGAAAACAAAGCGGGGAGAGAGTAGCATAAGAATTACAAAACAGTCGCAGCAGGTCATGTTAACCAATTGCCCAGGGCTTGTGGTGTCAGCCCATGAAAGGAAACCTAAATCCAATTCCATCTTCTGCTTGAGCAGGTTTCAGCCCCTGCTTTCCTGTGTGGCTGCAGTGTGGCACATTCCAAGGGAGAGGGAGAATTTCCTTGCCTCCTGCTGATGCAGTTCCATCTGGCATTTCTAATTACACTTTCACCTGACGTGAGGCTTGATTATTAATTGTCCTGGTTGGTGAAACTGATTCTTCTTCCCTGTCTTAGTGAAATGAAACAGAGATTCAATGAGCCCAGCTCAGATTTGTCTCTATCTCCATGGATGTATCAGTATTCCCTGGAGTCTTCACTTCACATGGATGAGCTGCTTGTTTCGGAGGTCGCAGCCTCAGGTGAGCTCTGTAGCGGTATTTTCTCCCTCAAATCCTCCTGGCAGAGGGGTCACATTCTGTGTTCAACACTCCCTGAACCCCAGCATGTGGTGGGGCACTCACACACAGGAGGTGGGATTCCTGTCTCCTGATAGCGACACCCAGAATGGACGAGCAAACAGGAAAAGCAGTAGCAGAAATAATAATGCCAATTATAGCCAACAACTAAAGGATTAAAGGGTGGGGAGATGTGGTTTTTCTACACACCGAAGCAAAAGCAGGGGTGGAATCTGTGCCTCCTGTATCCAGGGTCAGTGCTTTGGCAGCTGGGACAAGGAAACATCTGCTTTTCTCCAGTTAAGGAGTGGGGTCCTTAATTTCTTATTTATTTTTCTCCCTGGTGCTCTGAATTAGAAATAGGTAAATTTTTTATTCACCAAGAGGTTTTTTCACTTGGCATGAAGCAAACAGGTTCCTGTGGTCTCATTTATTTCAGTTTTTACCAGACTGATTCTCTTCTCTCCCATCACTGCCATTCCTCTCTCCACTCTGGTAGTTGAATCTCGGGTTCCTTTGCATTCAGTCCAATGTACTTGGAAGCAATTCAGTCTTGAACTAGCACTTCTCTCTTGTGAAAGTTCAGCCACAATTTACAGAAAAACAATAATCCTTGCCTTGGATGCAGTGTCAAAGCAGCATGGAAACCTCACCTGGGATGCTGCACATCCAATGGAGAGTGAGAAGTTTCCAGAGGACGTTAAGTTGTGATTTTACCTGGCTCATGTCTGGCAAGATAAGAGATACACTGACATCAGATCCTCCAGGAGAGGAAAGGCTTGTTTTGGGTTTGTTCCACGGTTATTTCTGGCTTGCCCACTGAGTGAACAAGATGGCACTAAATAGCTGATATTCCACAAATATGTCCCGGAGGAGATGCGGCTGCCAGTGCCTGTCACACACCCAGACAGACACAGTCTCACACAGTTTGTGAATATACAAAGAGCCCAAACTTCAGCTGTCTGAAGTGCTACAAATCATCCCATGAAGGAGCCCCGAGTCTCATCAAATATCCTACTTTAGAAGCCACATAATCCAGAGGATTTTGTGCAGAACGTGGATTGTCAACGTTTGCTTTTCCATGGGGCTTTCTCCCTTTCTTAGCAACACTGGTGTCACCTGCTCTTGACCAGTCTGAGGCACAGCCCAGGCTGAGCTGAACCCCTTTAGGGAGCTCTCACAGCTTCATTCCTGGCAGTGGTGTCACTGCTCTTTGAGGTCCCGTGGTGGTGGCATGGGACAGCCATGATGATGGGAGCTGTGTGCACGTTGTGCCACTGAAGTCAAGGCACGCCCGAGTCCTGTTCCTGCAGACTCCAGAGTTGGAGGCAGATGTCCTGGCTTTGTGTCCCTGAAGACTTCACCCTTCTGTGCAGCCTCAGGGAGTTTGGTCAGAATCCCTCTCACCAGCTTGGGGATGTCTTTTCATATTTACCAAGACAAGTGTGAACTCTTCACTGGGTAAAATTCCACTCAAGCAAAGAAATTTTCCTTCTGTTGAAAGCAGGAGGAATTTTGCCATTCATTTAAATGAACCTTCAGACTAAAATCCAGCTCTAATGTAGAGGGGAATGAAGATGAGGGTGTCCTTGGTTCAAGGACACTGCATTTGGGAAAGGAAAGCTATGGGGAAAGGAGAAATTTGATGGCCAGTGGAACATCTTTCCCTCCTCTTGCACCAACAGGACAGAGCCTTTTCAGCTGATTGATTATGGCAAAGGATATCTGGCTTTTTAAAAATGTGCTGTCTGCCTTTGGAAAGTGGGACAGATGGAAATCTGCAGAGAGGCAGGGAGTTGTTCCTTTGGGGCTAAGAATCATAAAAACATAGAAATCATCTGAGTTGGAAAGGGCCCATCAGGACCATCGAGCCCAACTCCTGGCCCTGTGCAGGACACCTCAAGAATCCCACCCTGTGCCAGAAAGCATAGCCCAAACACTTGTTCTTGAGCTCTGACAGGTTTAGTGCTGTGACCATTGCCCTGAGAAGCCTGTTCCAGGCTTAATTGACTTTCTCAAGGAGGCTTCAAGACCAAAGGGTAGGGCAGACACAAGAAAATACAGGAAGAGAACTTAGCAAGGACCTGGAATACCACAGGGCAAGACTGGGAGGCTGCTGGAGAGAGCAAAACAGTCATTTAGAATTTGTTGAAACCCAGAAAACCACTGAGCTGACTGAAATCAAAAGGAGAAGCAAGGACACAGTGTCTTCTATTTCTTCCTCTGCTTTACCAAATTGATTTGAGTTGTCCTAATTAAAAATGTAATTGTTCTTGTCTGTGTACAACCCAGCTTTTTGAACTTAAAGGGCACTGTGGTCTTCAAGGGGATGTGACTAAATTATCCAGGCACATCCTTGGGAAAGTCATGCTTGATTTGTGGTCCCATCACAGTAATGAACAAAACCCCACAGCAGCGCTTTCCAAACTGAATTGGTTCTGTGGCCACCAGTAGGATTCAACCTCATTAATCCTGGCTCCAGGCAAGACATCTTTTCTCTAAGCCTCTCTTACAAGCAGCTGTGAGATTTCACAAGCTGGGTTTTGAAGAACACCAGAGGCACAGTGACAGGCAGCCACCGTGTGTCACCCCTTCTGTGAACTGCAGGACAGAGGTGGTGGTTGCTCCTGTCAGCTGCAGTCTGGAACACGAAAATGTTCCCCCAAACATTCGCCTATCCCTGGGAACACAAGGAATCACTGCATCCACGGTCAAAATACTGCCACAACGGGTCACAGGAGCATTGGCTCAGGGGCCTCAAAGGTGAATAAGGATTGGAGTATCTCTCAGTGAAGAAAGGCTGAGAGAGTTGAGACTGATTTGATTTGATTTATGTTTGTGAGGGATCTTTTCAAGGTGTATAAATACCTGATGGGTGAGTAAAGGAGATGGACCAGGTGGTGTCCAGTAACAGGACAAAAGACGATGGTCACAAATGGAAATGCAAGAGACAATTTAAATACAAGGTAAAAAAAAAAAACCATTTTTCCTCTCAGGGTGATTGAACTGTGGAGTTTTCATCCTCAGAGATTTTCAAACCCAACTTTCCTGGATGCTCGCCTGGAGACCTCGCTGTAGCTGGTGTTTCTGTGGTCATGGATTTTGGAGCAGACAATCTCCAGAGGTTCCTTCTGAGCTCAGCTGTTCTGTGACTCTGTGACACCGTGCTCAGCTCCTCCATGGACCACCCCCAAGGAAAGCAGCTGCAATGAAAGCATTTTGCTGATTATTTCAAATCTTGCCTTCCCTCTCCCTCTCTAAAAAACCCAAAACAAAGATAGGGGGCTGTGACTCTCTATGTAATTAAAATTACTTCCTTAATGGAAACAACTATGATACTAAACCAGGAAACCTTGACCTCTCTTTCCACCGATAAGGATATTATGGATCTAAAGTACAATCTTTTCTGTCTGATGACCCACCCTCCCCCATCCCTTCTACTTGTGGAAGAAGATGAATCTTTCCATCTGTGAATTACCCAATATGCATTATTCATGGAGCACTTTTGTCAGCCCTATTAGTTGCACATGAATCCAGGTAAATGTCAAGTCGTCTTCGTTAATCCTTCATTCAGGCTCTTGGAAGTGATACTGCCCTGAGTGGAAATGCATTTGACCTCCCAGAGCATTCACTTTGCCAGAGTCACATTTTGATGAGAAAGTCTAAGCGCTTCTCTGTGGCACAGTCTGGACTCTTACCTTTCTGAATAATTGGGTAGCAGGAGGTGGCCTTGGTGTTTGCATGTTTCCTTCTGGATCCATATTTTAAATGGAGGGAAAAAATGACCTATGAGCTCTTCTCATGTCCATTTGTGTAATGCCCTGCCTGGTGCAGGTGCCCTGCTCTCTGACGAGCTTTAAGAGCTGCACTGCTTTGCATTTCTCCTCTGCTCTAGGACATGACCCACTATCTTACACCCTGAAGATTTTTCCCAGGAAGGACATATCCGGGGAAACTACCTTTTCACTCTAACCCTCAGACAAATTCCATGACTTTAACATGCTCATTGTAGTGGGTTTAAAATATGCCCCTTGCTGTTACCTGACACAACAGCTTTCCTTCCACAAAGACCTGAGTTCTTTGGAAAGGGACTTCAGCCAAAAAAGAGAGAATTCAGGCACCTACATCAGGATATTAGTGGGAATTTTCTCATATCTGTGCTAGCCTTCAAGCCCATAACTCCACAATCCCAATTGTTTTATACTTTGAAGTGTGTTTAGTCACAAATACTTTCCCTCCAGCCCTGTGGATACGGAATTTCTGCCTGGATGCTGACAGTTTCCAGAGGTTGATTAGAACAGCCTAATGGTGAGGACATTGGCTGCATATATGGGCCACATGGAGGCTGGGTGGCATCAGATCTGGGCCATGGGATAGGGAACATGTGAGTGCTCCATCCTGCACGAGGCTGGGCTGTAGAACAGATCTTGGTGATCACAGCTCATGGTCTAGGAACCTGTTTTCCATCCTCTGGTATGTCTTGTGCCTTGCAATGGAGTCTGATGTGGAAATATCCATATTTTTGCTGTGTTAACTCGAAGTAGCCAACTTTGAGAAGTTCAACACCACCTTTCACCCTACCCAGTCCCAAGCTGTGTCTCTATGTTGGTTTGTACTCTCTGCAGAGACTCCACAACTCACCTGATGGTCACTCTCAGAGAGTTTCTGTGCTTGGTATGTTCACCCCTTATTGCTCCAGACCTGGCCATTAATACCTTGCCCAAGGCCACGGGGAGTCTGTGGTGAAACAGAACCACGAATGCTGGGCAGTGCCCAAATCCTCAATCCAACCTTCCCGTGTGTACTGCAGTTGTCTTGCAGACTGGCACTACACTGACTATAAAAGAATTAAAAGTGCCAGACAATTTGCTTTCTACTTCCAGGCCTTCCTGGTTTCTCTCTGTGCCTCTCCCTTGTTGATCCCACACGTAAAGCACAGAGCAAATAGAGGTTGATGCCAGCTGGAGGATTGCTGCAGTGCAGACTTGAAATGATGCTTCCCCTTGGTATCCTTCTCTTTCATAATCCTTTCCTAATCTGCTGGCAAGGAAGGCAGGACCATATTAGAGCTCCAGCTGCCCATCTTGGATGGATGCAGAGACACAAGTTTGCACATACGTTACTCTGCTTCTGCCAACTCCACAACAATCACAAAATTTACCATCTGAAATAAGAGTGGTAGAAGCACAGCCCTCAGAGTACATGGAAATGCAAGAAACTTGCAGATATACAGTGAGCAGCAAAAGTGTGTGGAGTGGGTTTGGACCCTTCCTAGCAAAGAGGTTATGAAGTAGGCAAACAATTCAAGTATGATAAGTGAAATCTATTCATTTCACACTTTTTTCAGGAGGCATTTAAAACTCACCATCTCAGCTTCCTGGCTGTGGGAATCTGGATTAACTTCTCTGTAAAGCAGCATGGCTTTCTCAGGATGAAACAAAGTTGTTTTTTTTTTAAATCCATATCCTCTGCACAGCAAAAAGCCTCTCCCACATGTTCAAATAAGCATTCAAAAAGTTCCATGGAGAACCCAGCCTGAGCGAGCAGGGTTTGTAATGGGCCAACCCTGATTTACATCAGTGCAGAGAGAAACTGAACCCTTAGGGCAGAGTGGCTGGAAAGTGGCCAGGCAGAGAAGGACCTGGGGGTGCTGTTGGCAGTGGCTGAACATGAGCCAGTTGTGCCCAGGTGGCCAATGGCACCTGGCCTGTGTCAGCAATGGTGGAGCCCCAGGACCAGGGCAGTGCCCGTCCCCTGTGCTGGGCATTGGTGAGGTCACACTTTGAGCGCTGTGTCCAGTTCTGGGCCCCTCAGGACAAGACAGACATTGAGAGGCTGGAGCGTGTCCAGAGAAAGGAACAGATCTTGAGAAGGGTCTGGAGCACCAGGAGCAGCTGAGGGACCTGGGTTTGTTTAGCCTGGAGAAAAGGAAGCTTGGGGGAGACTTTACCACTCTCTACAACTCCCTGAAATAAAGTTGTAGCCAGGTGAGGATCAGCCTCTTCTCCAGGCAACTGGTGACAGGACAAGAGAAAAAGGCCTCAATCTCCACCAGGAAATGTTCAGGTTGAACAACAGATAGAATTTTTTCACTGGAAGGATGGTCAGGCATTGGAATGGGCTGATCAGGGAGGTGGTGGGGTCCCCATCTCCGGACGTGTTCAAGGAACAGCTGGACGGGGCACTCAGTGCCCTGGTTTAGTTGACAAGGTGGTCTTCTGTCTCAGTGATCATGGAAATCCTTTCCAAAGGTGGTGATTCTAAAGAGATTCATAGGAGAAAGTGTCCTATTTAGTGTTGAGGACCGCTAAATATGAAAACACCACCTCTCGTTTAGCACAGCTGTAACCACGAGCTCAGAGTGAACGAGCCCTCTGAGGAAGCAGGATGACATGCACACCTCCTCCCAAGCTCTTCCCAGGCATCCAGAGTCAGTTGCTGTCTGAAAAATGATGCTGGGCTAGGAGGACTTTTCATCTGACCCAGCACAGTCATTCTCACAGCCTCCTGTTATGGGCAAACTCTGCAGAAACAGCTGGAGAGCTGGAAAATCTCGATGGCAAGTTTGAGCTTGAGCAGTTGTGGGAAAAATCACCGAGACCACAACCTTGTGACTCTGCTGCTTTGCCAAGCAGGTCACAGACACGGCATGGCTCTGAGATGGGGCAGCTGGTGTGAAGGGAGCTCTCACCTGGTATTGTGCTGGAAGGTGTCCCTGCCCATGGCTTGGGGTTGGAACAAAATGATCTGCAAGGTCCCTTCCAACCCAAACCATTCTGTGATTCTGTGATTCTATGTTACATGCATGGTGGACACAAAAAACATTATTAAATCTCTCTCTTGGAGAGCCTGGAAATTCTGTGGTGAAAGCTAGAACTACCTTCTCCCAGGAAAGAGGATTGAGGTAGATTTTCTTGTGAGCTGTGTGAACTCTGAGAAGCCCCAGACAAAAACCCAGCACTGCAGTCTCTGTCCCTTTTCCACTTAGAAAGGACATGAACATTTTTCCTGGCTTTCCACTTCTCTCCTGGTCTTGCCTTCCTTTTGCTAATTAAAAAAATTTTACATTAAACAATTTATGACTGGAGCTTTTCACTTTCTTAAAACACATGGGCCAATAAGAATGTATTATAAGTCCCCTCTTGCCTTTGCTGGCCCACCAGGAATGTCAGTGCTGCAGTGGCTAGTGTTTTGGTGTCAGGAGTTTCAATTTCACACTACAGACAGTCCTATTTTATTATCCACTCTTTATGGATGGGGAAACGAGCATTCTGATAACCAAGGTGCCTAAAAACCGTGCAGGGAAGGGAGAAGGCAAGAAACCGAGTCTCCTTTCCAAGAAAAATAAAAGAGCCCCGGAATGAAGCAATTGAATGTGGCTGGTGGGATACACGAACCACAACCCAAAAGATACACACATGCAATTTTTTAGCTCTGTCAGGATCTAGATAAGCCTATCTGGGAATAGCAGCAGCTGATCCAATGACATGTGCGAAACTCAAATCCACCAAATATGAGATTACATTTTACATTCAGGGAGCATCTTTCCCTGAGGATAGCATAACATTTTGAAAACTATTAAATATTAACTCGGTATTAAACTAGCCCACTGCATGTGTGATGTGTAAGGGGGTAGTAACTATATTTTTTTATGAGACACCTAAAAGCAAGGACAGAGTGATCCATGACAGAGGATTATGCTTCCTGTAACTGTCCATTGTAAATGCTAAAAACTATCAAATGTGCTTATATTCTGTGTCAGCACATACCTGGGGTGAAAGAATGTGAACAAACCCAACTGGAAAGTTGCAGAGAAATTGTAAAGAAATTGGGAAAAGACTTGAATGTCTCCCACCTCTGACCTTACACCCCGTGGTATTCTGGTCAGATCTCTCAGTCTCTCCATGCTTGTTTTCCATCCCTGAAACAGAAATATAAGTCTTTATTTTCTTTGCGTGTCTTACCTATTCATGCTACAATCCCCCAGGAAGGGAAGGGGGTGTTATTTTGAGTTTGCAAAGCACACAGTATGGAAAAGCCCCAGGCCCCAAATGCTGCAGTGGTGTGAGCAATAATGAGAGTCAGTTCTTTGCTTCTCACTGCACAGCACTGGCCACAACACAGGAAATAATGTCTGTTTGCAACCTCTGGCAGGTGGAAAACTCTCCCATCTTTCCCAGAAGACTTTATCAGTAATCAGGATGGAAAGCTTTCCTGATGGAAGGCTTGTCTGCCTGGCAGAAAGACAAGATTATATCCAATCCTGAAGCCAAACCATCAATACCTGATGGATGAGCCTGTGTCCCTCGGGTGTGAGGAGCTCCAGGAGCTCACACACAGGTCAGCCCACGCAGCAGCCAGGGGATTATCCCAGGACAGCAAATCCAGGGAAAGGAAATGCTTGTTGCAGGCTGGTGTTTCACAGAGATCAGGAACGCTCACTGCCTCCAGATTGGGAGGGTTGCAACCTGCTCCACAGAGAGGAAAAAGACCATCTTTTAGCCTTGTCAGCAGCAAGGAGACAGATGGTCTTTTATGCACTAATCTTCTTCTACACCCCCAGAAAATCAAGGGATTTTGTCAGCGAGAAGCTACATGGCCAAACTCGCTTAAAAGGACGTATTGCAAAACGATTTGGGTCATTATGGATTAGGCAAGATTCCCACTTCTCTGGGAAGCTAAACGTCCCTTTGAAAAAGAGCTGTGTCAGACACAATCCTCTTTGATACACCCTGTCCTGCCTTGGCACCTCACAAGGGGCTGTGTACAGAGAGAGCCTGATCCTCCTCTCTCCCACATCAGTGACCATCGGGGTAATGCTGTAATTGGGAAGACACATTGGCATCAGGCTCAGAGTGCCTGGTGGGATTGGTCTTTAGGAGCAAATACTGCTCAAGGGATGAAAAATTTACAAAACCTTGAACGGCAGCCTCTAATTTTCCCTTTTTTCTTCTGTCTCTTCATCCCTTCTGGGCTCTAAAAGACACTGGAAATCAAGTCCCCAGAGGTGAAAAGCTAAAGCACAAGAGTGTGTCGACCAACTTGTCTTATTTTCTTCTCCCAGGTGCTGCCTCTTGTAACAGTTTCATTTATTCCATTTGAAATCCCACTGCTGTTAATCCCACTCGTAATGGGAAAGAAAATATTAGAGTTGAGCAAATAATTTCATGGTGACTGACATTATCCAATGAATTCACTTTGCTTCACAGCCATCTTTTCTGAAATTTGATCCTAGAATCATAGAATTATTTGGGTTGGGAGAGACCTTAAACCTGATTTCATTCCAGCAGGGACACTTTCCACTAGACCAGGTGGACCAGGTGCTCAGAGCTGCATCCAGCCCAACTTTGCCACAGCTTCTCTGGAAAGTGTCAGGTGTCATACCCTGATCAGGAATAGTAAAATGTCATCTCAGCCGTGTATTTATCACTGGATCTAAAAGTTGCATGGCCTTGATTCACATCTGGATGACCATGACCACCCAAACAGTCCATTTTCTGCCATCCACTGCCACAGGTCACTTTGGAGTCCACTTTATTCATCCTTTTGGATCTGTGTATTTTTTCTCTGCTTCACAGAATTTAAAGCCAGAGGATTTTCTGGAGTCATCTAATTCAAGTTTTCCAAATTTCACCTGGTTTCTCCCGAGTAAATTCAGTAACCTATGTTGAATGAAATGGGTGTGGTTCCTGGGAGTGTAATGAGCGAGGATGAAAGAAGTCGTTCTGTGAGCAGAGGAGGTAAAAACCCAGCTTTGTTACAGGTTTGTGCCTTCACAGCATCAATTGCAGCTCTCCCTCTGAGACTCTCAGTGTCTTGCTGGGTGAGAAACAAGGTGTGTTATCCCTGTTTCAGAGAGATGCCTGCCAGCCAGTGCCTGTGAGGCTGGCCAGCTGCCACCAGATAAATTGTCTCATGTCAGTTCTTCCTGTCTTTTCAATTCAGGGAGCGCTAATTCCCTTCACCACCCTGTGGATATTGAATTCTCTGCGAATCTCCTGCCTCCTCCCCTTCAAATCTCTTTTGGGATTGACTGAGTTGCAGAAGTCAGGAGAGGATGGAGGGAGGAGCAGGAGGACAGCTGGGTTCGTAGACATGAGATCACGTAGCTGTCTATTCTTAGGCAGCTAATAATGAACACAAACATGACTGAGGAAGGAGTGAATGACATTAATGGAAGAATGTTTATCTTTATTCATTAAGCTCTAGGGGGAAAAAATTCACTCAAAGAAATAAAGTCCATCTCTACTATATTCATTTGTATTCTCAAGCAGTAGGGCTTTGGGACTGATCCTCAGCCAGGGTCAGTAGCTGGCCCTATCCATATTAGATTTATATTTATGTCTCTATACAATAAAATGAAGAGTGAATACTTGCTGAACTACAGATCAAAAAGCCCACAGGTAGATTTTTAAAATATTTTTTATTTCTTTCTTGGTAAGTACTTGGGAATTCTGATTTTCCTAGTTTTAAGCCTTATGTATACAGTTTTATGTATTTTTGAGAGCTCTAGACTGGCACCAGCCACCCTAAAGTTCCAGTGCTTCTTAAAAGCCCTCCTTTAAGAGTTAAATATTTGCTGTGAATTCATTCCTGTTTTTGTCTTCACCTGTGAAACATCAGCTTTCCTACTCACATTCTGCTTTCACAAGCCCTGCAGTAGCATTGTCAGAAGCACCTGCACTTCACTGAGATGGAGCAAAGAACTGTGATTATCAAATAATTTACGGGCAGAAAGTAATCAGGTAGAGACAAAGCAATTTTACTGGCAGACCACAGCAGAAATCATGGCAAGCCTTGCAGAACAGGTGGGAAAGAAGCTGGAAGGAGACACAAAAGTGAGTCCTTATGCAAAGGTAGAGAAGCAGCTCCAACATCTCTATAAAGTATTCTTTCTAGAAAGGGACATTTTGGTGTTGTCTGACAGTATTGCCCAGTACCTACATGGGAAATGGGGTGAGTTGGAGGCAGTCTTTTATCCGAAATAGAGGCACTAAATTTGGGATTGTCAGGAGCTGCTCTGGGATCCAGAACACTCAAGAGAGCAGCACCATTAAGGTCACAGAACCACAGAATGTCCTGAATTGGAAGGGACCCACAAGGATCATCCAGTCCAACTCCTTGCCCTACCCAGGACAATCCCAGCAATCCCACCCTGTGCATCCCTGAGAGTGGGATTGTCCAAACACTCCTGGAGCTCTGGCAGATTTGGGGCTGTGCCCATTCCTTGGGGAGCCTGGGCAGTGCCCAGCACCCTCTGGGGGAAGAGCCTTTCCCTGATATCCAACCTAAGCCTACCCTGGCACAGCTCCAGCCGTTCCCTTAGGTCCTGTCACTGGTCATCAGAGAAGCCTGTTGGTGTGAGAGAAAGAAAACAGAAATTTTATCAGCTGTGTTTGTGGTACCTCTCTTTTTGGGATGCTTCAAGAAGAGCTAAACTCTAACCAGTACTGACTCTAAGAGAGGACACGTGTTTTACAGCATCCCTTTCTCTGAGGAACAGCCACTTGCAGAGGTAGAGCCCTTCCTCTGCACTGGGTTGCTGCACTGATGTAACTCTGTTCCCTGCGTCTGTGCTGCAGAAAGCACAAACCCACGTTACAGAGATGTGCTGCAGCACTGAGAAAGTGGGTCCATTTCAGTGTCTTGATACCCCCAAGAATCAAGGCTTCTACTGCAACAGCCACACAGGAATAGCTGCATTTTTCCTGACAAGCCAAATTTTCAGTGACCAGCAATTTTGGTCTCTGAAGGACCAAAGGCAACTCAAACTCAAACACCTGAAGCTGAACTGCAGCTGTAGCAGTCCAAGGAGTGACAACCCCGAGATAATTTCAATAAAAAGGCAGGAAGTTCTTTCAGGATATGATGGTCTGTAAGCACAGCAGCACATCACTGCATAGATCAGGTCACAGGCACTTACCAAGAAGACCTATTTTTTTGTTAATATTTGTTTAAAGCAAGCCAACTATGCAATATGTGATTTATATAATATGCCACCTGTCCAAATTATTGATTTAATTCCCTTAGGAGTGAAAACGTTCACCTGAGTTCCCAGCTGAGACCTCGTTTTAAGAAAAGAAAAGATACAACCTTAATTCCTGCTTTCAGTTCAGAAATGAAGTGGGAATTTCAATCAGACTTGCTGCAAAATCAGAATAGCAGCAAATGCCCCATTGTGTGGTGTACATCGACAAGAAAATCCCAGAGATAAAATCCTGCTTTGTGACTTATTCACAAGAGGGAGAAACTGTGGAATCACGTGATTTTTAATTTTAAAGTGCTGCAGAATCTGAACAATAAGTGTTAGATTATAATGTATCTGAAAAGGTGTTGCTGTAAATGAAGGCACTGTGGGAAAATTTCCCCTGACTGCTAGGGAAGGGAATCAGCACAGAATAAGGCCCACAATCTGTCTGCCTTAACTCCCTGACTGTCACCTCAACTATTCATTTAATAATTTTTTTCCACCTTAATAGCGCCGAGGTTTCTCTTTTACCTTCAAATTGCCCCAGAAGCTTTAATCATTGCAGGGATTACAATAACCATTTCAAATTAATGCTGTAATTCAGAGCATACAGGTTTGCAGAAAACATTATCACTTCTCCTGAAATGAAAACTGCACAGCCTTAAGTGTAGTGTTGTTATCATTTTTCTGTAATTAACTGCCAAAGATTTGCCTTAAATTTATGAAGACATAGGTCAAGTTAATTGGCTTGTTGCTTAGCAAGAGAGAAGGAGAATTCGATAGAGTTACTGGAGCAGCAGCTACCTATGGCTAATAAAGATTTTGAAATGCTGGGCTTTTGAGACCCATACAGCTTCAAAAATATGATTTCCCACAGCCTGCAGAGTTGCAGGAACAATGACTTGTTTCCAGAACTTCTGCAGATGAACAATGAAGTCTTTGCAATTAAGTCCAGAGGTTTGTAAAAGCAACACAAAAAGCTCTGTAGGCTGAAGATTTCCACTCTGTATCTCCTTTGTTTACTCAGAACAAGGTGCATAAATGCCAGATGAGGTTTAGGTTTGGGTCGTTTTTTTTTTTTTAATAAAAGAGGAAATCACATGTTTTAAAATATAAGCTTATTTTCCAAAGGGATCAAAGAGACAATCCCTAAATGGAGCATTATGAGTCAGACATCCAGTTAGTCTTAAGGATTTGGTTCTTGCTGATACAGGTATTTTACTGCTTATAGTAGTTTAGCAGGGTCAGTACAAGAAGGGGGTGTAGGTTTGGGGTTTTTTGACTTGGTTTTAGTTTGGTTTGGGTTTTTGTCTGATTATTGGTTTTGGTTTTGGGGGGTCTTTTAGTACTTTTATTTCAGGTTAGACAAATCCCTTTTCCACTCAGGCAGGAACAAGGATGTCAGTGTCATTGTCTTGGTATGAATTCACAGAGGGTTGACTTGAAGAGTTTAATTTACCCTTTGTCAGCAAGTCCTTGGGAATTTAGAGTTCTGGTCCCTGTGTCAGTGGAATTTAGGTTGCTTGAAGACAGATCTGACTACATCTGGGAGAAAACACCTGAGCTTAAAAATCATGTTTGCTAATCAATGTGAGGATGGCTCTATAAATCTTCAATTTGTCAGGCATGCAAAAGCGTCATAGAATATGTCATAGAAAAGTGTCCTGACACAGAATCACAGAATGGTTTGGGCTGGAAGGGATCTTAAAGCTCAACCAGTTCTGGCCCCCTGCCATGGGCAGGGACAGCTCCCACTAGCCCAGGTTGCTCCAAGCCCCATCCAACCTGGCCTTGGACACTTCCAGGGATCCAGGGGCAGCCACAGCTTCTCTGGGCACCCTGTGCCAGGACCTCCCCACCCTCACAGGGAACAATTCCTTCCCAATATCCCATTCAACCCTGCCCTCTGGCAGTTTAAAACCATTCCCCTTGTCCTGTCCCTCCATCCCTTGTCCCCAGTCCCTCTCCAGCTCTCCTGGAGCCCCTTTAGGCATTGCAAGGGGCTCTGAGCTCTCCCTGGAGCCTTCTCTTCTCCAGGTGAACACCCCCAGCTCTCCCAGCCTGGCTCCAGAGCAGAGGGGCTCCAGCCCTTGGAGCAGCTCCGTGGCCTCCTCTCGACTCTCTCCAGCAGCTCCACATCCTCCTGATGCTGGGCCCCAGGGCTGGGGCAGCTCTGCAGGTGGGATCTCACCTGAGTGGGGCAGAGGAGCAGAATCCCCCCTTCCCTGCTGCCCACAGAGTGGGATCAGCCCAGGATAGAAGAAGGTAATTAGAGATGTGCCAATTAGCACTCCAGATTTGCACTGATCATCTTTGTTAATGCAAAGAGCAGATAAATTTACCTCCGTACACAGAAACATAAAGAAGCCAACCAAAGCTTTAAAACTCATTGCCCTACCAGTGAAGTTATTTCTCCAAGAGATTGTAGAAGAAAAAGAAAGAGGAGGATGCTGCTTTATCAGCCTTGAAAACTACAGAGGTACCTGAGCAGGTTTCCAGAGGGAAAAGTCTGGAAACACTCAGAGACTGGAGTCCTTCTGATTCCAGACTGATGCCACATCAGCTGAGCTGCAAGTGGGCTTCTGACCCAGCAGTAGCTTCTTCATGGAAAGGAATATTTAAATTACTAAAACTGGCTGGAAATGAGAACAGTATGAGCCGGGTCTATTTTTCTGAGGAATAATTATCTACCTATCACAGACCCCTGCCTTAGGATGAGAAGCAAACCCTCCAGAGGTGCTTACTTCCCTACAACAGCCATTGAGAGTCCAAATAACCACCTTGAAAGATGCCGAATCTTTGGAGAGCTGCAACAGCTCGAGAATGAATCTGATCCCCTGAGTGACCCATGCCAACCCTTTAATCTTCACTGTCCTCTGCAGCCCCTTTGCATGGCCACTTAAGACTGAATAATCCTAATACTTGGGGGAATCCCATATATTCAGGAGGACCATTTATCCGTAATTTCCTCCTCCTGTTCCTAGTTTTCATCACATTTCTGGAATACACACTGGTGGTGTAGTTTTATATTCCTTTCCCCTACCAGAATCTGGCTGCAAAGAGATTTTTCTCCCTGTAATATAATCAAATAAATTAGCATCCAAAAGAAATTTCTATCAAACACTGCAAGCCTAGAGGCACAGGAAAATTGGTATTCCTGCAGAAGACAATTATTTGGTTTAAGAAGGATAAAGATTCTGCAGGGATTTGATACGAGCTTAAAATTTGCAGAGGTGTTAAAGCTATAAATCAGGAGGAAAGTAAAAAGCCTCAGATGGTCCAATTTGCTGACTATTTTACCTCCACGTTTATTTTAGCAATATGTCTAATGGCAAACAAGGTTTGTTACTGCTGGGTTTGTCTGTACTGCAGTAGCATCTAAAATACTGCTGGAAGCTTTCCAAGCTCAGCTGAAGTTTCACTGTCACTGAAAATTGTGCATTTCCTCCCTTTCATGCACCTCAGAAGAATGTGGCATGAGAAAGAAATCTCATCAATGGACCAAATATTGCTGTCCAGACCTGGAGCAAATTCTGGAATCTGGGTCCTAGTCCAGGTTTTGGAAAAGCAATTAATTATTGCAGGTGCTTCAAGCGCTCAGCGAGAGACACCTTGAAGGAGGCTGAATTTCAGGACATGCTGTGCTCTGAATATAATTAGGGGCTTTCAAAAATCTTGGCTTTCCTGGTGCTCTCTGATGAGGAAAGAATCTTAAATTCCCATGGATGGATTTATTTTATCTGTAGTTTGGGTTTTATTTATTTGCTGGTCTGCTATTGTTTGGGTTGAGTTTTTATGGGGACCAGGACTGAAAGGTCATTCCTAAAAGGCTGTATTATATGTTTTGTTTTAAACATTTATTCTACTGAACAGTAATGTTTACAACATCCAAACATAGAACATTTTGGTTAAAATGAAAGCTGAAATGTCAGTCTGATCCCCCTGATAGGGGTTTGAGTGTGTTCCCTTTCCCTTTAAACCATTCATTTTACAGTTAAAAAAAATTCTCTCACACAGATTTGTGATCTGTTCCAGCAGGCTAGATCCATATAATTCACGTGTTGGCACCAGAATTATATTTCTCCTGTAGAATTTACCACTCAATCACCGAACAATGCAGTGCAACACAATATATTTGACATTTTTAATACATATCCCTTTTATTTCAGATAAGCCTAATTGCACTCTGCTGTACCCTTTCAAGACACACAGTATGATTTTATTCTCCTAAGCACAGTGCTCTGAAAGAAGCCTGACCTGAGATTTATAAAATCTCACCATAATTTCAGAAGGCACACAACTGCCTGCGTTCTCCCCTGATACTAAGCTTACCTTCTTGTACTGTTTGTTATTGTTTCCTGGAAGGAACAAAAGAGAAATCCACTTGGAAATTCACATAAAAACCCCATGGATTTATAAGTCTATAATTAACTTCTCAGACTGATTTCTGAGTCCCTCAGGTAGGTGACACCAACTGGTCTTTCCTTGTTGGCTGTTGCTGTCCCCCCCTCCTAGAAGGCACCAGTTTGGTCAGGCACAATTTGGTGGTACCCTGCTGGCTGTCTCAGATCACTTCTTTGTCTTGCATGTGCCTTAACATTGCTTCCATGAGGATCTGCTCCACGATTTTCCCAGGCAGAGAGCTCCCATGAGGATCTGCTCCATGATTTTGCCAGGCAGAGAGCTCCCATGAGGACCTGCTCCATGATTTTGCCAGGCAGAGAGCTCCCATGAGGATCTGCTCCATGATTTTGCCAGGCAGAGAGCTCCGATGAGGATCTTCTCTATGATTTACCCAGGC